>BSBK01002465.1:277500-521825 GCA_027943335.1 Chamaecyparis obtusa | reverse complement strand
TGCATTACCTCCCCTTAAGACCTCCCCTTAAGACATTAGTTAGTTACTTAATTAATTCTTTCTTACTTACATGATATTAGTTAGATTACTTAATTGTATTTTAAAGTTTGGACATGTGTATATACTTTGAGGGTTCAATAGTTTTAATATATATTTAAATAAATGTCCATATGTTACTTATTTAATTATTTTTTATGTGTACATGATATTAGTTAGATTAATTAACTTTATATACAAATTAGTTTAGATGAATGAAAAATAGTCATAACATTAGTTTTTGATTAAGTAAAACAGGTTTTACAGGGTTCCTGAAACCCACAACAAAATAAAGTGTACAAAATACAAGTTCAAGTCTAAGCTAAAGCAGAGAAACCAAAGGAACATGCCACAAAAAGGTTGACCGACAAGACACCCCTAAAAAAGGAGTAGACAAAATAGAGAAAAAAAGAGACATTTACCAGAAATTAGGGTTAAGCGAGGCTCCTGAGCATAGTAGAAAAATTGCATTCGAGGACCTCCATCTTCTCTGCCACCTCTTTAACTTCTTGAATGTCTTGGAGACCATGGGAGCCATCATCATCCATGTTTTTCTTTGTTCTGTCTCTGGTTCTCTTGCCAGGACCATCGCTGGGCTTCTTCTTATCTTCCTCCGGGGTCAACTGATCGACCCTGTAATCCATCTTTTCTTCCATTTTGTTAATTAGTAGCTTGATATGCTCATTGGACACTTTGAGAATGTCATAGTTTTTCTCTACTATGCCCTTAAGGGTATCCTCAAGACTATTAATTTTTTTATTCTATATGATCAACCCTTGACTCCAAGCTATGCTTACACTCAGTGGCTTTGTGGTCCTTGTCATCAGTGCTTTGTTTTTGTCTTTAAGATCTTCAATTTTATGGAAGAGCCATTTGAAGGACTTGTACTGGTCTAGCATGCTATTCTTAGCATTTTTTAAGAGATTCATCTCCATTTCCCTAGCCTTATCACTAACAACCACCAGAGCAAGGTCAATCAGCTCCTCCTTATGGATTTTGCCATCGGTGTCCTCTAGGATTTTGGGGTTCACAACCTCTCTAATGATCCCCATGCACAGTATGTTGATATTCAAGTTCCTCCAAACCTTTTCCCCTTTTCCAGAATCATGACTTTGATAATCCCCTCTGGAATTTTCTTTTGAGGTCTCAACTAAATTGGGAGATAGGGTAGAGGGGTTACTCTACTCATCTTTGGGGTCCTCAAAATTAGGATCTTGAGCTTCATTGTTAGCTCTGGATGGAGGCTAAAGAGGGGGGGAGTTGTCATCACCGATAGTGAGATCAACAAAGAGACAACCCGAGCACTCCCCCTTTGTATTGAGGTTTACCCCTTTAGCCTGATCCAACATTTTTGTGGCTTCCTTTTTAGAGTTTCCCTCCTCATCATCTATATTCATTTCTTCCTCATTATCGTTATACTCCTCATTTGAAGGTATCTCCTTTCTATCCTACTTTTTTGGATATTTTTCAATTTTGACCGAGCTCGAGGGTCTCTTCTTTAATGAAGACCCCTATTTCAAAATTTTGATCTCTTCTTCCTCACAGTCCTCAGAGTGCATACCCTCACTATTACCATCTGAAGGGATGTAGTCCAACCCAGAATCATCATTGTTCTCTTTTTTATCCACAATTTCCTTATCCATAATTTGAGCTTTAAAGAAATCATAAATTAACAATAACAAGCCCTCATGCAAGGCAAGATTTGCAATGTTCTTCTCTCTAAAGCCATTAATATTCTCATTTATGGAAGAATAGAGATAAAATGGGATGGATACCTTTTTTCCATGCCTGAAGTGGTTTAGTAAGACAAAGTAGTAGGTTTGAATTCTGTCAAACCTGGTATCTAGAGTGATGTATGAGATAAGGGCCTTGGGAACAGACTTCCACAACATTTTCATTCCCATTGGCTGATAGTAGGTTCCCATCTTGACAATAGCCTTCTTCTCGTCCTCGTCTCTCACGAAGTCATTGACAGCATTATCGGAAATTTTTGATCCCTATAAATTTTTTTCTCAACAATGGGGATGTCAATGACAGTAGAGATCACCTCCTCTGTGATAGTGAAGGTGTTACCCTCAATCTCCACAATGCCTCCATTCTAGCTTTTGACGAAAATATTGGTGACTGCCTTCTTACTGCCAAGAAGTCTTTCTATGAAGGTGGTGATTTCCCCTTTCTGCAAGGCGTTCTAGACCTTAATGCATTTCTTCCACTTCATACAATCATTCTTAGGCTCCCTTCTATGTCTTTTCCCAACCATGGCTCTTATCTAGATTCTGGCTTCTCTCTGGTGATGCAGAACCTTGTTGCTTTCGATCTTTCTCGCTGCCTTTATTCTTGGGTCTCTTTTTTTTTGCTTTTGATGATTAATATAGTTCTTGGGAAAGGATATCCAGAAAGCATGCAGATGGGACACATAATAATTAGCCTTTCTGTCCCTCCAGTGCTTGTCATTAATGTAATGACACCTCCAAAAAACTATTTTATCTTTCATAATTATCTTTTATGATTCCCTCGGTACTTTGGAGTATGTCCCCGTCAAGTAAGTCCTTCACTTCACTTGGGAGATCTCTGGCTTGGTGCCACCTCATCTTAGATTCCTTTTTAACTGCCAAGTTGGTGAACCAGTCAATGACACTGTTGGCTTCCCTATACACATGGGAAATGTGGACCGCTTCAAATTTGTTAAGAATAGCCCGCATTTCTTCGATCATGTTGTGAATGGACCAAGATGGGGATTGGACTAAGTTTAAGCTTTTGATGATGTTCATTGAGTCACCTTCCAGTTAGAGCTTTTTGACCCCTATGTCATAGGCATGTTTGGTGACATGGAGGGCCACACTTGGTTCCATGGAGTGATTAGTTTGAGAGCCAAGAGGAGAGATGACCATAGCTAAGCTGAAACCAAAGTTATTCCTGATGATACCTCCACTGCCCGCCTAGCCAGGGTTCCCTTTGGCAACACTGTCAAAGTTGGCTTTGGACCAGCTAGTCGGTGGGAATCTCCAGGTGCAGTTCTATCTTTTCTCCTGGGTCACATCCTTGGCTTTTCCTACAAAAAGGTTAGAGTCACCACAATAAAATAAATTCTCCTTAACAACAAAGTGGATCTTTTCAAAGATAATTTTGGGAGGAGAGGAGCAATCATAGAAGATTTGATTATTGTGTTCTTTCTAGACTCCCCAATAGAAATAAGGGAGGATCCAAAAACATAAATTTTTGTAGTTTAAATCAAAGTTGGTGAAGGCCCATTGAGAGAAAAGGTCTTGGAAAGATAGGGGAAAACATGAGGATAGGTCTAGGGTAGAAAGGAGGAGGTTCTAGATGATACTAACAAAGGAGCAGTGAAGGAACAAGTGGTCCACTGATTTCGATTAACATCTACAAAGAACACACCTTTTGGGTATCTAAAAGCCTCCCTTGATGAGGTTATCTACCAGGAGGATACGGTTATGAAGCAGGAGCCAGAAGAAAACATTGATTTTGGGAGTAAGGCCAGGGACCTAGGCTTTCACCGAAAGTGGTTTGGCTTCTTGAGTTTGGGGCAGATGGGAGGAATAAGTCAAAGCCACCATGTAGTTGCCATCTAAAGTATCTTCCCAAATGAGCACAGCTTGAGCATCAGAGAGAGAGACCCCATTAAGAGTTGTCATCAAAGGGGCCAAGTCCTAAGATATCTGGGAGAGGTCCACCCAAGTGTCTTCCATTCTATAGTTACTGGCTTGGGAGCTGAAAGTTTGGATGTAGTCTTCTCTCCATGTGTTGAAATTTTTGTTGTCTCTCAGGCATCTCATTTGAAGCCAGTTGTCATTCTAGAAATTTATGGACTAGCCATTCCCTATTTTCCATTTTTCCATAGATTTAGCTAGATCCTTAGCTTTGTGAATACCATTCCATATAACGGATCCTTTCAGATGATCAATCTCTTCAAAGAAGAGCTTTATAGAATTGTTTGTGAGGTATTTTTCTTCAATTGTGTCTCACCATTCCCCTATGCTATTAAAGATTCTCCATATCTATTTAGCTTGGAGAGATTTGTTCAATGGTCTTATAATCCTTATATCAAGTCCTCCAGCCTTCTGTGGGTGATAGAATTTCTCCCAAGCTATAAGGGGGATGTGCTTATGTTCTTCCATTTCAGACCAGAGGAATCTTCTCTAAATACTTTCTATTGCCTCTACAACTTTAATAGGAATAGAGAATAGACTTAAAGCATAAGTCAGGAGATTTTGAAGAGTCGATTTGACCAATTGAATCTTTCTTGCCTGAATGAGGGCAATCTACTTCCAACTAGTTAGATTCATGTTGAATCTTTCTATGACTTTGTTCTAGAAGGCTTCCAATGGTTTAACACCTAAGGGAAATCCAAGATAGTATGACAGAAAAGAGTTGATGCCACAACCCAAGTTGTTAGCAATTTTCCTCTGTCTCCCCTCCTGGGTGTTTATAAAGAAGATGGAGCTTTTGTTCCAATTTATAGATTGACATGTGGCTCTAGTATAATTGTTGAGAAGGTCCTTCACCACTTTGGCTTGTCCAACTGAGGCCTTCCCTCCAAGGATAGTGTTGTCCATGAACTATTGGTGAGAGAAGACATTGTTCCCAGAGGAAGGATTGATTCCTTTAAGAAACCACTCCCTCCTAGAAAAGGAGATGGATCTACCAATGCATTCAGCTAGAATAATAATGAGGATGGGAGACAAGGGGTTCCCTTGTCTCAAGATCCTTATGGGTTTGAAGAAGGTCAAAGGTGAACCATTGATCAGAATAGCTAGAGAGGGAGTGGATATAATTTACTGAATGATCTTGTGAGATTTTGAATTAAATCTGAAGGCTTCAAGAACTCTGAGGAGGAACTTCCAATCAACCCTATCATAAGCCTTTGAGAGGTCAAGCTTGAGAAGAAATCCTTCTCTATTTCCAACAACTAAGGAATGAATTACTTCATGCACCATAATAATAGAATCTAGAATTTGTCTTTTGAGCACAAAGCCATATTGCTACTGAGAGATAAGAGAGGGGAGGACTTTCAGCATCCTGGAGCTGATAACCTTGGAAATGATATTAAGAAAAGAGTTATAGAGACTATGTTGGTTGTGGCTTATTCCCTTTGATCTTCAACTTGCAGATTTACACTTTGATGGATAATTCAAATAAAACTTTGACTCTATCACCACTCCAAAGTCCACAAGGAAGAGGGCCAACTGACAAGGATCAAAAGATCCTTCTACACTTTGAGCTTCAATTCTCAGGTAGGTGTACCCTTGACTCACTTCTCTAAAGGAGTCTAAAACAATATTCCACTATATCTCATATAAGATTGTTAAAGATTTATCAAATAATGTTTGTGTTTATAGTTGTTAACCATGCATACCTCAAGAGGAAGGACCAGTGCCTTATCCTAGGGCTCAGAGTCACCTAAATGTATACCTCAACTGAATACCTCAAATCAAACACAATGGAATCTGAGGTAAGTGCTTTTCCTATTACCCCTTTCCCTCAAGCACAAGGACATCAAATTCTACACCTGACTGCAAACTCACTGAATTCACCTAGAAGAATTTAATCCTAACTTTGTTAGGAACTCAGAGATAAATTCAAAATACTCTTTGTTTACCATATGTTAGCACACTTTGTGAAACTAACATATTATGAGCTTAGAGACAAGCAGGAAGACCTACACAAGATACAAGATTGGGATTCAAAATGTTCTCATTAACACAATAAGGATCAACATATAATCAAAATGATACCAAGATCAGAAAAGTCACAAAATCAGACTTCTATCAGTATATTACAGTAAAAAATTAGGGACCAAAAGCAACAATGTTTTTGGAACCCTTGCAAAATCCAAAATTCTCTAACTTATATCCCCTAGTCATCTTGAAAATCTGCAACAACCTATGGATGACTAGGGTTAGGGTTTCAACCACCCAACCTACTAGAAATGGTCTAAAAAGTTATTACAGGGGCAGGAAACACAGTCAATCAGGAAAGAGGAAGTTCCTGAACTGATCCACAATCATGAAATTCTTCTCTGCAAGTATAGGGGATCACAAAATTGGGCTCAAAAGGACACCTTGCAACAAGACTTGAGCACACAACCGAAATGGTACAAGCTCTAAAAATAATCCAACAGCACCCTGGACCACACCGTAAATGGAAAACCAGTCATATCTCACTGAACAGGGTCATTTCTGCAATGAATTCCATAAATTTGGTACTTTCTAGTCACTGGAAGTTCTCAAAAAAATTTGAATTTGAACCACAATAGTTAAATCCCTGGTGCTTGCAGAGAACGATGACCCATGTTCAAACCAAGACTAGCTTTAAAACAAAGTCGTCTGATCAAACTTCCTTCGTGGCTTTAAGATCTTCTAAAAGTGGCCCACCAGACTTAGGAAATTGGTGACAAAGGACCTTCACCAATTCGCTAAACATTTCGCACTTATGCTAAACAACTTAGCGACTTCCCAACTACCATTCGCGCAATTGCCAGATTTTACAACTCCTCCAAACCTCAGACCCCACTTGGGTCTGCCTGGTGCCACATGTTATTTTATCATTCACCGCAACTACCCAGTCATGACTGACAAGACCCACAAACCTTTGGCACCTAATCAAATGGCTGGCGCAAGATCGCATGTGTCAGAAAAAGGCCTTAAGAACATACACCGACCATCGATGCTTTGACATGTTAGGACCCCTTTGATAGACACACCAGCAACGAAGTCCCACAGATACATCCAGGAAAGATTCAGAATCAACGGTCATCACATGATCGCAAGGGGATGGAATATTCCATGCAATCATGTGACAACCACATGATCCTTAGGCAACTAACAACATGACCCCACCTGGGCCCGCTTGATGCTACTTTCATTAAATCCATCGCCCAATGAGGAACTGCCAACTGTGCTTAGGTGTCACCCTGGACCCACAATTTGAAATGTCATGTCACAAAGATAAGATCAATGGCCGTTGGATTGAGATGGTGTCAGAAACTGAGCCCAGGAAAATAAAGCTGAGAACCTTAGGAAAAATATTAAAATTGTAGGGTGCGATTGCGGACTTAGGAAAAATAAAGGGACCCGCCAAAGAGAAAGACTAACTGCAAACCGAGGTGACATGGAAACTTAAAAGGCACATGCAGAAGAGGTGTTTAAGTGACCTGTGAAAAAGGTAATGCATGAAAAGAATAAATCTAGGGCACATTTGAATTTTGAAACCTAACAGCTAGATTCTGAACGTTTTGCCTAAGGTTTAACCAGGGAGCAGAAAAAACATTGCAAAGAGCAGGGGAAAAGACCAGGAGCCATGAAATTTTTTGCACTTGCTAATAGTGGCTCTGTCTGGGGATGTATGCCTCCTGCAGGCATAGCAAGGATTCAGAATCACTGGTTGAAGTGGAGCATCCCACAGGACAAAATTTGTAGACAGTAAGGAACAAGTAGGGCAAGACAAGCAATAGGACCAAAAACTGAAAGACCAAGGCAAAACAGGGTAGGGTCAAGCAACCTATATACAAGAATTTACAAGATGTACAATCCTAACTACTGTTCATGGAAAACAGAGTACTTCAAATGAAGTACTACTTCAAGAATTATCCATGAACTGGCAACTCCTGAATATCACCATTAAAATCCTTGATGATGTAAGAATCTTGGCCCCATTTCTCATGAATCAGATATGGCCCTAACCAGATGGGATCAAATTTACCATGTTTCCTCTTATCCTCCAATCTGGCATTCCAAACTAACACCAAATCACCAGGCTCAAACTTTCTATCAATAGTCTTTTTATCATATAAATTCTTAACCTGCAACTGCAATTTGGCATTCTTTGCAACTGATTCTCTTCTAGTTTCATCCAACCTAATGAGGTCCTCAATTCTCAACTGCATTTCATCATCAATGTCATCATCATACAACTGCACAAACTTGTACATCTATAATAAATTGTTCAGAGGCATCCTAGCATGAATTCCATACACCAGGTCAAATGGTGCACAACCAATTGCCCTCTTCACAGTTACCCTATCAGCCCATAAAGCTAATGGCAGCTTTGAATTCCATGCCTTCTTATTTTTCTCAAGGATTCTCTTCAAGATCTTAATCAGACTCTTATTAGTAGATTCTGTCTGACCATTTCCTTGTGGATGATAGGGTGAGGAGTTAGAAATTTGAATTCCCAAACCTTTGCAAAAGTCCTTATATTTGGTAGACCTGAAGCACATAGCATTGTCACTCACTATCATCTCAGGGCACCCAAACCTTGTAACAATATTGTTCATTAGGAAATCAATTACCACCCTACTAGTTGCATTCCTTGTAGGTATAGCTTCTACCCACTTTGTAAAGTAATCAGTGGCAACTAAGATCCATGAATGTCCTCCACTTGACTTGTTTGGTATCTCCCCTATGAAATCAATTCTCCATTGTTGGAAAGGAGCCTGAACTTCTACTGGCTTTAATGGTACATTACCTGAAAACTTAAGCTTACCAGAGAACCTTTGACAAGCATCACATCTCCTTACCAACTATTCTGCATCCTTGAAGATTGTGGGCCACCAAAATCCTACTCTCAAGATCTTATGAGCAGTTATTTTACCCATATAATTTCCACCACAAACTCCCTCATGCATCTCCTTCAACAGCACATTAGCTTGATTCTCATCTACACATTTCAATAGTATGCAATCCAAATCTTTTCTATACAACTTACATTTCATAATTACATACTTGATGGCCTGTAACTTCAATGTCCTCTTTTGATTATCATTCATACTATCTGGACACCTCATGTTTCTCAAATAGTAAATAATATCTTGATACCAAATACAATCATCCATATCACATGTATAATCAATTTTAGAATGATTTACCTAGTTTTCATCTAGATTGGATTGGGCCATCAGTTTTGCCAATCCCTGACCTCTAACCAACTTAGTGATCTGGATCTCAACATTGAATTCATAGATCCTATTGATCCATCTGCACCTTCTTCTAGAAACCTCTTACTATGAGAAAATATCCTTCACAGCCGCACTTGGCACAAAAGCAATCACAACTGCTCCCATCAAGTAACACCTAAAGGCCTTGATTGCTTTCACAAGTGCATAAGCCTATTTCTCATTTATGTCATACTTTAGTTCTGCAGCCTACAAAGATTTACTAAAAAATGCAATAGGATACGCATAACCATCCTTATTCTTTTGTAACAAAACTGCAACAATAGTATGAAAAGATGAAAAGGAAAAGATATGCATTGGGACATTATAATTAGGTGCCATAAGCACTGGTGCATCTTTGATAGCCTACTTGATATTATTGAAGGCCTCATCAAGTTGACCCTCCCAATTGATTACAGATCCCTTCTTCAACATCTTGGAAATAGGTCTAGTAACCTCTGCAAAGTTTTTCACAAACCTCCTTAGAAAATTGACCTGGCCAAAGAAGGACTGAATCCCTTTAACATTCTTTGGTCTCTAAATTTTATCAATGGCTGCTACCCTCTCAGGGTCAATTCTCACTCCTTGCTTCCCAACTAAGTGGCCAATCAACTTACCTTCTGTGACACTGAAAGTACATTTCCTTGGGTTCAAAGAAATGCCAAATTCCAAGGCCCTCACAAATATTTTTTCTAAATGAGCACAATGGTCCTCTTCCCTCTTGGAATAGGCAATTAGATCATCCTGATATATAACAAGGAAATCATTAATGAAATCTGAAAAGGCAACATCCATTGCCCTCTGAAAAGTAGTACCAACATTTGTGAGACCAAAAGGCATTCTCACATAGACATATGTTCCCCAAGGTGTTGTAAAGGTTGTCTTGAATTGTTCTGATTCCTTGACGATGACCTAATTATAGCCAGAGAAACCATCCATCATTGACATCAATTCTAATCCGGTTACTCTCTACAACATAGCCTCCATATTGGGCAAACAATAATTATCTTTCAATGAGCTGATGTTCAAATTCCTGAAGTCCACACAATGCTTGATGTCACCATTTTTTTCTCTTATAGGAACAAGGTTTGACACCCAAGAAGAATGCCTTATAGGCTTGATAATGCCAGCAACTCTCAACTTCATTAATTCTCCTTGCATCTTGGGTGTCAAAGTAGGATTAATAGGCCTTTGTTTTTGCCGAAAAGGTTTAGCATCTTCTTTCAATGGAATAACATGCTGAAATAAATCCTCTCTATAAACCTTTAGGTCATCATATGACCATGAAAAAACATGCCTGAATTTCCTCAATAATTCAATCAAAGGTCTCCTTACCTTTTGAGATATATCTTTACCAATGTATACTTTCTTAGGTGCCTCATGTGATCCAAGATTTATCTCCTCAAGATCAGCATGATCTTCTCCTTTGATATTCTTTTGAACTCTATCTTGGTTGTCAAAGAAATCTCCAAAACAACAAGCCCCTTGGGCACCTTGTTAGTTCTAAGTTGAATGACCTCATTACCTAAGACAACCTCCCTTCCTTCTACTAACTCAACCAAGGCTGAACAATCAAGTTCTTGACCATGATACTGATCCTTACAATCCATAAACTTCAAAATATTATTATCATCATAAAAAACATGCCAATTCTCAACATTATCTGGTATACTAGGCCTAGCCTAAATTTCAACTTTAGAGATAGCAGAGAATGTGACATCATTGGGATTGATTACAATATTGGCTAACAATTCAGCCACCTTGTTGTTACTCCTATCCTTCCACTCAATATTGAAAGCATCAAAATGTTCAATCAAATCCCAAACTACATTCCTATATTGTTTCAACCTTCTATTCTTGGAAGCATACACTGACCTGAATTGGGACACCACCAACTTAGAATCACCAACAGCACTTAGGCATTTAATACCATGCTTTTATACCAACCTCAATCCTAACAACAAGGCCTCATATTTCGCTATATTGTTGGTACAAAAGAAATTCAATGTGAAAGAGAACTTGTAGGTGTTTCCATCAGGAGAAATAAGTAAAATACCTACTCCTACACCATCTTTGCAATTTGCACCATCAAAGTACATTACCCACAAATCACCTTTCATAGAGCCAACACCTACCTCAACAGAGATAGGTGACAAAATATGTTCATTTTCAAATACAGGGATCTCTACCCTAAAAGCATTAAAATCAGTATCCACAAAACATGTAGTTTCATTATCTATGTTTCTCTCAATCATGTGGCATACTCTTGGCTCTCGTTCAATCTTGATAAACTGATCATCAATCTTGAAAGTTGCATAGGACAAATCACACTGTAAACTTCCACCCATGGTGGCACTCCACCTTCTAGATAGCAACATCCCATAATGAGGAGCGATATCCACAACCAAAACACTCATTGTTAGCTCTTTCTCTGGATATGCTGCCAACCTATATGGCATTGCATTGATAGTCCCAATGATTGGTACCTCCCTCTGATCCATTGCAAAACACCTGCCTTGCATTGTATCAACTTTAAGGCCCAACATCTCCATGATTTTGAAAGGCATGATAGTATTAGAGGCACCACTATCAATCATACAATTTTTTAACTTCATCCCATTCACAAGAACACTTAGGAAGAATGGGTCAATACTTTCAAGGCTAGCATTGACAGAACTGTCCAAATATATTGGAGGAATCTGAGACACAATTTTCTGAGCAGCAACATCCATCAAAGCTTTATCCTGAGATCCATTGCATGAAGTATCATTTTTGTGAATATTACCAACCCATGCAATAGCCTTATCTTTACGTTCAGGGATCCTCAACAATTCTAACAATGAAACCTTAACTATAATTTGTGACAATACAGATAACATGTCAACAGGGGTAGAAGCAAGAATCTCAATCTGCATTGCCTTAACATCCTTTTTCTTGTCTGACACATTAGGTGTACTGACCACCCTCATTTTTTCAATCCTAGCCATTGTGTTAACTAGCTTCTCAATCTCACTAGAGACCTTTTCAATTCCAACTCTCCTAGGCTCACAATGCTTACCTTTTACATTCTTGAATTTCACCATGTGATCAACCTTTGATTTGTTCTCATTGGGTTCTCTGGAGTTGGTACTCTTTATAAACATTCCTATAGCTTTCTCATTTGTATTCCTTGCCACCATGCCTCTAGTTTGCACCTGGGAAATCATTTCTATAGTAAGCCTATCCATCTCTTCTCTAGAAGGTCTTCTCAAATTTACTGGCTTGGGAGAAGAGTTCATGTTACATGTTTTCTGATCAATGCATTCACCATCAGAAAAAACCTCTTGATGAAAAAGGGCCTGATTATGTCTCTTCACATTTACATCTGCCTCTTCATCAAAATTAGAATCATCTTCATATCCTA
Source organism: Chamaecyparis obtusa (assembly GCA_027943335.1). Taxonomy (NCBI): domain Eukaryota; kingdom Viridiplantae; phylum Streptophyta; class Pinopsida; order Cupressales; family Cupressaceae; genus Chamaecyparis; species Chamaecyparis obtusa. The sequence goes on along the minus strand of BSBK01002465.1, from coordinate 509,436 downwards.
GATATGAAGAAACCATGTTGCATCCAACATCATCTTGTTCTTCTTCTTGTTCTATCTCCTCATTGCCACAATCTTGATTTGTAGCCATAGATTGTGCAACCACACAATGCTCTACAGAATGAGGGGACTGGCATGCAACACACCAAGATATGTTCTCCATGACATTTATTGAAGCCTTATGCAGAGGGTCAAGGACACCTCTTTCATTGTTTCCTCTTGCAGCAGGGATAATAGGCTTGCCATCCTTCCATTGGGTGTGGTAGGGGTAGTTCTGCAATCTATTCTATTTATTGAAATTGTTGTTGAATTGAGGCCTTTCATTGGTAGGAGCATTGATGTTCTAATTTGCAAGTGCCTTCAAATCCTTCAATGCATTAAGCACCTTATCCAATTTATCTTCTTCTTGTCTCCTAGATCCAACATTCTTATCATTTTCTTTCTTATATTTCTTGTCCCCAAACAACTTTGGGTCATCTCTCTTTCCACCCAATTTTCCTGATATTTTCATGTTGTTCTCAATATTGACAGCAATCCTAAAAGCATCCCTAAGAGTTCTTGGTTCTTTATCCCTCAATGAATATCCCATCTTCCCATCAAATGCATTGAAGTATGTAGTTAGACAAACACTGTCATCTAACTACATAACTTGGAACAACTTATGCATACCCTTCTAAAATCTCATGTTGAATTCAGCTGCAGACTCATTCTGATTTTTCCTTATGGTGTTGAATTCATTCAACATGAAGCTAGCATTAGGCCTATCACCATACTACTCCTTGAAACATTTCTCAAAAGAGTCCCAAGTATCAATACATCTATCAGGAAGCCTCTTAAACCAATCTCTAGCATCCTGCATTAGAGATTGAACAAATAGTTTCATGACTATATCCTCATGCTCTACCTCATAATCATTAAGCGTATCAACAAATAACCTAAGATGCTCTTCACAACTAATAGCATTATTACCAGCAAACTTAGGTACCTTATCTCTAATATCATTTGGAAAAGCATTTGGATAGCTAGGAATTCCATCAAAACTTATTTGCCTATAGCCTTCTAGTTGCATAGGTCTTCTTTGAAAGCTCGAACTAGTGTTAACCCTAGGATCAACATTAGCATCCATATTTATTTGTGCATTTGACTTCTGCCTAGGATCTGCACCTATCCTAGCAGATGAAGAAGGAAATGAACTAGTAGCATTACTAAGTGGAATAGCAGTAGTCATAGATGGCATACCTAGTTCAGTAGTAGATGGGCCAAGAGCATTAGCTGAAGAAGCTCACAAAAATTGGATCTTCCTTTTCTTTTCTACAATAGAAGCCTTGACCTCAGCTCTCTCTAGTTCTCTTGCAAGGTCCTCATCTTCTTTTCTCCTTCTCTCCATTTCAGTGTCCTTATTTGAATCAGGTGGTGGGATCCCTAGTATTTTCAATAATTTGCTTGCTTGGTCACCCACCATCTTCTACTTTCCTTTCTCATTAATGATAACAACAGGTCTGGTAATCCTATGCCCATCTTTATCTTTAGGCAAAGGGACATAACTTTGCACTTGTCCAACCACATGGCCCTCATTTTCATATTCATGATCCTGAAGTAAGCACTCTTGCTCACTCCTCAAGGCATCAAGATCACCAAAAACATCATGCTGCAACATTCTAGGAGCAGAAGCAAGCATCTTGTTTCTCTCCTTCATTTCATTTATTTTTCTCAAAAGAGACTACCTCTCTATCAAAGCATTCACCTTTTCAGCCTCTCTCTCCTCTTGTAATCTTTTATGTATGGCATCCTGCTCTACCAACTGCAACCTTAGTGCATTCAAGTCATCAGGATCAACCATAATGTCATCAGAACTAGATGACACATCCATATGAGGAAGATTTTGATATGGGAAATGAAATTGCCTATGTCTCATGGGTTCTTTTCTAAAATGATCTTCTTCAAGATCTAGGTCAACTTCTAAACCCACATCTCTATTTTGTTCATCATGACCTGCAGGCAACGGACCTTTGTCCTAAAATGCAGCCCCAGGGGTATCATAGAATCTCTCTACAGAGTGACCACCTTCTAATCTAGATACTCTATTTTGTGAACCATCCTCACTTGAGGACACATGTAGTACTCTGGCTCTTGCATTTTTCTATTCTTTCATGGGAGCACTAGTAGACTCACCATTCCTTCTAATCTAGCTCTTATTTTCTTGTCTAGGTAGCTGCTCCAGAGTGACCTCTGGATTCTTCTTGACAAATGCCCTAGTATTTCTTCTTTTTTCCATGTTTCTTCAATATGTTGCACTGGTTCAAAGCTTTGAGTTGCCACCCACCTAGATGGGAAATCCTTGAAACACATAGGAAAACAAGAACAGACTATAACCTTCTCTCTAGATTCTCCCCAGTAGAATCACTGACTCTTAACATATGCATATCTTCAAAGTTATCCTCCCCAGTAGAGTTGCCATTTTATTGGTGACTCAGATAGGCAAATCAATCTGGTCAATAAAGATTTTGACTACTTTAATATGACTGCAACCAGAGATCCTAACAGATATTTTTCCTTTTCATTGTTCTCCCCAGCAGAGTAGCCATTTTGTTGGTTGTGGATTATTCCCTTCGATCTTCAACTTGCAGATTTACACTTTGATGGATAATTCAAATAAAACTCTGACTCTATCACCACTCCAAAGTCCACAAGGAAGAGGGCCAACTAACAAGGATCAAAAGATCCTTCTACACTTTGAGCTTCAATGCTCAGGCAGGTGTACCCTTGACTCACTTCTCTAAAGGAGTCTAAAACAATATTCCACTATATCTCATATAAGATTGTTAAAGATTTATCAAATAATGTTTGTGTTTGTAGTTGTTAACCATGCATACCTCAAGAGGAAGGACTAGTGCCTTATCCCAGGGCTCAGAGTCACCTAACTATATACCTCAACTGAATACCTCAAATCAAACACAATGGAATCTGAGGTAAGTGCTTTGCCTATTACCCCTTTCCCTCAAGCATAAGGACATCAAATTCTACACCTGACTGCAAACTCACTGAATTCACCTAGAAGACTTTAATCCTAACTTTGTTAGGAACTCAGAGATAAATTCAAAATACTCTTTGTTTACCATATGTTAGCACACTTTGTGAAACTAACATATATGAGCTCAGAGACAAGAAAGAAGACATACACAAGATACAAGATTGGGATTCAAAATGTTCTCATTAACACAATCAGGATCAACATATAATCAGAATGATACCAAGATCAGAAAAGTCACAAGATCAGACTTCTATCAGTATATTACAGTCAAAAACCAGGGACCAAAAGCAACAATATTTTTGGAACCCTTGCAAAATCCAAAATTCTCTAACTTATACCCCCTAGTCATCTTGAAAATATGCAACAATCTACGGATGACTAGGGTTAGGGTTTCAACCACCCAACTTGCTAGAAACAGTCTAAAAAGTTATTACAGGGATGGGAAACATAGTCAATCGGGAAAGAGGAAGTTATTGAACTGATCGACAATCATGAAATTCTTCTCTGCAAGTACAGGGGATCACAAAATTGGGCTCAAAAGGACACCTTGCAACAAGCCTTGAGCACACAACCGAAATAGTTCAAGATCTGCAAACAATCCAACAGCACCCTGGACCACACTACAAATGGCAAACCAGTCATATCTCACCAAACAGGGTCATTTCTGCAATGAATTCCATAAATTTGGTACTTTCTGGTCGCTGGAAGTTCTCAAAAAAATTTGAATTTGAACCACAACGGCTAAATCCTTGGTGCCTGCAGAGAATGACGGCACATGTTCAAACTGAAACCAGCTTTAAAATACAGCCGTCTGATCAAATTTCCTTCATGGCTTTAAGATCTTCTTCTAAAAGTGGCCCCACCAGACTTAGGGAATTGGCAACAAAGGACCTTCACCAATTCACTAAACATTTCACACTTTCACTAAACAACTTAGTGACTTCTCGACTACCATTCGTGCAATCGCCAGATTTTACAACTCCACCAAACCTCAGACCCCACCTAGGTCCGCCTGGTGCCACATGTCATTTTATCATTCACCGCAACTGCCTAGTCATGATTGACAGGACTCACAAACCTTTGGCACCTAATCGAATGGCTAGCGCAAGATCACATGTGTCAAAAAAAGGCCTTAAGAACATACGCTGACCATCGATGCTTTGACACATCAGGACCCCTCTGACAGACACACTAGCAACCAGGTCCCACAAATATGTCCAAGAAAGATTCAAAATCAATGGTCGTCACATGATCACAAGGGGATGGAATATTCCATGTGATCATGTGACAACCACATCATCCTCAGGCAACTGACAACATGACCCCACCTGGGCCTGCTTGATGCTACTTTCATTAAATCCATCACCCAATGAGGAACCGCCAACTGTGCTTAGGTGTCACCCTGGACCCATAATTTGAAATGTCATGTCACAAAGATAAGATCAATGGCTGTCGGATTGAGATGGTCTCAGAAACCGGGTCTAGGAAAATAAAGTTGAGAACCTTAGGAAAAATATTAAAATCGTAGGATGCGATTGCGGACTTAGGAAAAATAAAGGGACCTGTCGAAGAGAAAGACTAACAGCGAACTGGGGTGACGTGGAAACTTAAAAGGCACATGCAGAAGAGGTGTTTAAGTGACCCGCGAAAAAGGTAACATGCGAAGAGAATAAAGCTAGGGAACATTTAAATTTTGAAACCTAATGGCTAGATTTTGAACGTTTTGCCTAAGGTTTAACCAGGGAGCAGAAAAAACATTGCAGAGAGTAGGGGAAAAGACCAGGAGCCATGAAATTTTTTGCACATGCTAACAGACTGATTGACCTGAAAAGCTCTATTGAATTTGTACACTAGGGAAAGTGCCTTCATATAATTAAGGTTAGTCAATAATTGAGAATAGTAACTAAATACAACCACAAAGCATAATAGAGCAACTATTTAGCAAAATAATGACTAATTGAGCATCCTATGGCTCTCTAACTAAGAATGTTAATGAATAGCTCTCAGCAAGATTCCATTAATGATAGTCCTAGAATGAGAATGATGAAGATAACAAGCTATTGCTAACAATTAGATCAAAATAAATGCTAAAATGCTTCTCAAATGCCTTTCTAAGCTCAAATTGCAAGAGGTTCAATGCAATTCTCAAATGTGTGGATCATCATAATGAAGGAATTAGGCCTTCCTTTTATAGATTTTCCAATGGTAGGGGGTGTAGTTGTATTTGATCATGGTTAAGCCTTGGTTGAGTCCTTGGTTCCACCCTTTGAAGACAAAGCAAAGTTTGTGTCCTCAATGCTTGGGATAAGTAGACAAGATCAATGGTCAAGATTTCTTTTCACTTTGAGTGAATGAGATTAAATTTGGCTTGATCCATGTGAATGCCTTTCCTTTAATCTCATTGGTTGATTGATTTTCCTCCCTTTGTGGTTGTTGAGAGTAATTAGGATTTATTAATTGATTTAATTGATTTATTTTAGCCATGTACCCCTTGAATGGGTTGAATTTAATTTAATCCAAGACTATACAATTAATTGATTTAATTGTATTTTGATTTGATTTCACTTGATTAAAGTGCTCTCAATTTTGATTTTGATTGAATTAAGATTTGATATTCATTTTGATTGGCTAATTATGTATTGTGATTCAATTAATTCAATTATGTCCTTGATTTTCCTTGATTTTCTTTGATTTTCTTTGATTTGATCTTTGTCCATTTTTAGGTGATTACAAATGCCCTTCTTTGAGTTGGTGTGCAAAGCATGTCAATTCAAAGAATACTCTGATCTTGTTGATGATAGGTCTTGATTCATTAATGTTCATTTGATGTCTTCGATGGTCAATCCTTTGATTTGTGATACGAGATTGTTGTAAATATGATTGATATGAAACTCTCTTGATTGACGTGGTTCTCTGATGATTGTTCCCGATATGATGGTTGTTATAATGATGAATCTCAATATGATGTTTGACCTGATATAATGATTTTGATATGATACCTACTGTGATGATTGATTCTGATACGATGCCCCATTCATTTTGATTACAAATTTTTTTTTGATAACCACTCTTGCTTTGATTTGATGATCGGTTTCTCAATTTTTTGATGATGTTACTGATGATATTGACATGATTATCCTATGGTATGCCCCCTCGGAAATGAAATAAAATTCATACTTGATTTGATCATTGATAAATTCAGGATTGATGTTAATCATTTGATTTTGAGAAAGTTCAAGTTTTTGATGAATTTTATTTGTATTTCCAATATCGATGTTGAATTTGTTTAATTTTAAATGCCCCAGTTTCAATTATTATGATGATCACATCATTTTATTAAGTCAAATGGGGTAACAATGTACTTGCATAGGTTAAATTTACCTCCGTTTAGGTCAAAAACCTATATAAAGGGGTCAAAATCCCTTTTTACTATTCATTTACCATTTACTTTTGACTTTTACTCTCTTTTTCTTTTTACACTTATCACGATGTCTATCCCTATCTGTGAGCATTGGTTCAAGAAATGCCGATGATATCATCGGCTGCCTAGCTCAGGACCTCCGGTGAGTACTTGTACCTTTCCATTTTTTCTGTTTATGAATTTTTTTCAAATTTTTTCAAATTTTTCCAGATAAAGAACCATTTTTTGCATTTTTTTCCATGAATGGGCGCTTTTGCCACTTTTAAGGGAACTTTTGCCTCTCAATGTGCACTTCCACACTTTTAAATGGTGCTTCCACGAATCGCTATGGTGCTTTCGCTCGTCAAATTTAAGCCCTTCCTCGCTTTTATGATTTCTTTGTGCGCTTTTGCCTAGGTTTAGCGCTTCCGTAACTTTAACCTGTGCTTTTGTTGATTTTTCATGCTTCTACATCTTTTAAGAGTGCTTTTGATGTGCATTTGGGTGCTTTTGAAATTTTTGCCACTTTTGCAATATAGATGTGCGCTTTTACTCCTTTAGGAAACACTTTCGATGTTTGCCACTTTTACTCCATAAAACAATGCTTTTACTCTGCAAAATTTTAGATTTTTAGATTTTTGATCAAGTTATAATTTTGTCGACATCGTTAATTGATTATCAGGTTTATGTTCCCAATTTTGTTTTTTTAGATTTTTTAACAAGTTGTAAGATGTCAGTTAGGGTGCAGTTATAGTTAGGATATTCGTCGTCAGTCTAGATCCAGATGATGGGTGAAGATAAAATTTCTATTCTATTTGTGTAGAAACATGAAATCTGATTATGGTTTTGATAAGTGTTGATGAATTTTTGATCGACTTAGAATAATCCCAATAATTTTTTATTTCCTTTTTGATGTGTTTAAACTTTCTTTTTGTAGTTGGAGCTCGGTTATTTATGTATTCACAGATCTTATCCATTGTCCTGGGACATGATTCCTACTTTGAGTGTTGCCAATCATCAACATATTTCCCAGTGTGGTATGTCATTCCTTTTATATCTTCCTCGATTATGTGTGAATTGGGGCCTTATTACTGCTATGGCTGAGCATTGGCACTCAGAACATAACACATTCCATCTTCCTATGGGTGAGATGACCATCACCCCTGAGGATGTTTATCATCTTCTCTGGTTGCCTACCTAAGGAGAGCTTGTGTATTATGACACTGTGTATGATGGTTCAGCCTCTCATCGAGTATTTGGTGATGCTTCTATTGGTGATCAACATATTCAGTGGGCCCAGTTCATTTCGCTCCCTGTGTTACTTGTTGTTCTTGGTACTCTTATTGGTGGTTTCTTACTTCCGGACCGGCGTGGACATGGATTTGTTGTTGCTTGAGGTCTAATTTTAGAGGATTTGATGGTAGATCATCATCATTTTGATTGGGGTTCCTGTTTACTAGCATAGTTATATCATGACCTACACACTGTTGTGTTCAGACATTCCACTACTTTGACTGCTGGAGCCATTTTATTATAGCTGTGGACTTGGGAGAACCTTCCGCTGACATGTCCTATGATTTCTCAAGATTGTTCGGTTGGTTGGCCATTTGCATGGATGTACAATGGTATTATCAGGTAGACCCATATGGGTAATCTTGATTATTGGTGATGTCGGATAGATGACATGGATACTATCATTTGGAGGCCCTATCTTGGATGTGAGACTTGGCTAGAGGATGATAGTGAGCTTTCCTATATGTTTTGTCCTCATTAGATGATTGGTCAATCCACTTTTGTGATTGAGAGATTCTGCTTCTGTCATGTGTTCCGTCAGTATGGGTGCATTCAGGATATGCCTCAAGATGTAGTGATGTATGCTTGTGTTCAGGCTAAGAGATCATTATGGGGCCCTTGTGTTGATTATGGCACAATTGTTTGAGAGATTTGGGATCTAGGGTATCATCCATGGAACCCTAGGTCATAGGTCATGGATGTTGGCATTACAGATGAGTATGGTGTCTGGTTACATAGGTATCATTTTCCTAGATTTACTGATCCTGCTGAGAGGATTCCTAGCATTGAGGAGTTATCTGATGGAGATGATAGAGTTGATGAGGATGGGGGTGATGATGATGATGATGGAGATGATGACAAAGGTGGTGGTCATCATGGTAGGATCAGGGGTCGATGTGGATGATGGGGTTGTCATGGAGCTAGAGCAGGTGGCATATAGATACCAGTGTTAGCTACTGCTCCTATTCCTCCTAGAGCTGGAGATCAGGGTGGAGATGGATGGGTTGATAAAATTTTACATCAGGTGGCTAGAGTGGCTATACAGAGACCTTGTGTTAGACAAGAGAGATTTATTGATGTAGAGATTGCATAGGTGTTGCTTGATCAGGCACAGGGTCCTCCTTCTCAGCAGGTCATTCCTCCTTGGTTACTCCTGTTATTCCTTCCCCTGTTCCTACCATTCAAGAACATGGTCCTACTTCGATGCCTTCATCTTCGTCACATCCTTCTTCTTCTCAGTTTGTTCCCCTATTGGGTGATCCATCTTCATCTACTCCCTCTTCTTATACTCCACTTCCATAGTCTACTATAGCTCAAGGTTTTTCCCCTGCCTCAGCATCGGATGTTGCTTCTTTGCAGACTCAGATATCTTCTATTCAGCAGCAGGTTTCACAGGTGAGTTGTATGATGCAGTCATTTATGGCAGCCATGAGTCAGCATGGGTTATAGGCTAGTTCGAGCCATCCACCGAATAGTGCACCTGGTCCTCAAAATGCTGATGATGGTGATGAATCTCCTTCTTGAGTGGTCTTATGTGCTTTCCTTCCCTTGTTATCATCGAGACATTGGATTCATGTTGTATCATTTTTTATCAGTTGATGTTTATTCTTGATACTTTGATATGTGATTGGACACTGATCTCTAGATATTGCTTTCTTGATGATCATGTTATAGACTTTGATTTTTGATTCATTTATGATGATGGTACCATGGACTCTAATACTTTGATTGATTTGACTATATATGACATCATCATGTGTTGGATTTCTTTCTAGATGTTTCATATGATATGCAGCTATATGATTCTATATGCTTTTGTTTTATTTTTGTAGAATGGAATTTTCTCATGTATGCATATGTCGTAATGATGATTAAATGGTTGTCTTATATATGACATAGAATAGATGAATATGTAATGGTTTATTTACTTTATGTTATTGATGGATATTAGATGGATAATGAATCTATTGCTTTTAATATGTAGATGTGATGCAATGATGGTCTTTCAATGATATATGTATGAATGGTACTATTATGAATGAGATGTTTGTAATGAATGATTTTAATGAATGCACTAATTTTTCCTTAATGCAATGTTATGGATGCAGTTTGGTTTTGCTAATGACCTTTCTCATGCATGAACTTTAATGATAATGGTGAACTTAATAATGTATAATCCTAATAATTCAAATGTTGAACACATCTAAATTAATGCAAGACTTAAATGATAATGATTTAATTAATGCAAGTAATCTAATGCAATGCACTTTCAATACTTAATGATTTAATCAATGTAAATGACCTAATGCAATGCACTTTATTTTTTATTTCCAACACACTCGATCCTATATAGTTGGTTTTTGATGATCTTTTGATTGTTTGACTTGTATACACCCCATTTTTTTGATTTAATTTCCCCTCTTGCAAATTAAGCTAAGTAAGGAAAAATAATATATACAATGCACTTAATCTAAAATGAATGCAGCTAACTGTCATTATTCAAAATTTGGAGCTTATAATCATCACTGAGCACTTTTGGAATCCCATTTTAGTACAACCATCACTAGTTTAACTATGATGCTATGAATACTTTTCACCTCTTTGTTTTCTTTCCCATCAGTCTCTTCGGTACGAATATCACTGATTGAAGCCAATCATGAGAGTGAAAATACCAATTTTTTTGGATTCTATGTTGCAAGTGGATTTTGGTATTATGATATTGAAGATCAGAATAGCCAAGGTATCCGTTTACGTAAACAAGCAAAAATCTCAGTTTTATCGTATATACAAGTCCTCGATGATTCTTTGATGATCACGTCCTTAGACAAATAGTACATGATTTGAAACTTTGATTTTAAGATAGTCATTTAGAAATCAAGAAAATATCATCCTTTCATTATAGCTTGTCTAGTCTAAAACTTTCATCGACTTGCTAGAAAGACATGATTTCATCAATTGAGTCAACACTTAAAAACTTTTGCCATGTTTATCAAATCCATAGTTCAAGTGTAGTTCCATCCATTTCAAATTTTTAATCCTGATCAAGATAAGTTCATTTAAGTTCTTGGATGAATTTTTATTTTAGGCTCAAGTTGGATTGGGATGTAGATTTGATTAAGTGTTCCTCTTTCAAGTGTGATGAATTGATTTTTTGATTGAATAAATCTTTCTTTGATGAATCCTTTCTCCTCTTCAGTAGATTGGCCCCAGTTTGATATTGATTTCATTTGTGGGACTTAGGACAATTTTTCGATTAGGTGACTAAAATCTTGAGGTATTTGCAAATGCAACTATGGGGTTTTATTATGCAATATGTACAAATGCTGGTGAATGCAATAATTACAAGGTGACCTTCTAGGTATGCAACTGACTTGGACTGTCAATGGTGCCTATTTACCAAGTTTTCACCGATTGAATGGATCTAGCACTTTTTTCTATTTTTAAAGCTTTTCTCTTTTTTTTCTACCAAGGTGCCTATTTGCTAGGTTTTTACCAAGGCACTTTTTTCTTTTTCTGATTTTTTTGTATTTTTCTCTTTTTCAATTTTTTTCTTTTCTCAAGATCATATATGAATGTTTTTACTTTCTTCATGCTCAATTTTTCACTATTTTTTATCTTTTCTACTTTTCAAATGTTTTGGTATTTTTCAGGATCTCTTTTCACTATGTACAATAAATATGATGCTACTCCATCTGATACTCTTTATCCTCTTTTGTCTTCCTCATGTGTATAACTTCTTGAGATGTATGTTATTGATTGGCTCTTGCAGTTCTTCACCATCATAATCTACTAGTTTGTATGTACTGGTCCCAAAATTTTCAACAATGAGAAATGGTCCTAACTAGTTTGCTACCCATTTTCCCTTCTTTTCTCATTTTGCCTGGTTCTTAGGATTTTCTCTCAAAACTAAATCCCCTATTTGAAATATCCTTGGCTTAATGTGTTTATTGTAAGATCTTGACATCCTATTTTGGTAAACCTTCAAGTGATCAAATGCTTGCTTTTGTTTTTCATCTAAAAGTTCTAGCTCTTGTAGCCTTGCAACCCTATAGTCTTCTTCATTGACCAACCCATGCATAGATATTCTCAAAGATGGAAGTTCTACCTCTAAAGGCAATACTGCTTATGTGCCAAAGACAAAGGAGAAAGGTGTAGCTCCTGTTGGTGCTCTCATACTAGTTCTATAAGCCCACAAGGCTGGGTTTATCTTGATGTGTCAATCCCTTCCTGAATTATCCACTATTCTCTTCAAAATTTTCAAGATATTTTTGTTTGTTGCTTCAGCTTGTCCATTACCTTGAGGGTAATAGATTGAAGAGGAATGATGAATCATGTGAAACTTAGTGCATAATTCTGTTAAGTCTTTGTTCTTGAAATGCCTTGCATTATCCGTTATGATGGCATGAGGTATGCCATATCTACAAATTATGTGATTAAGGATAAACAAAGAAATTTGTTTTCCTATTGCAGTTGATAGGGGTACAGCTTCCACCCACTTAGTAAAATATCCAGTTGCTATGATGATAAATTTATGACCATTCAAAGATAGTGGATAAATCATCCCTATTAGGTCTAGCCCCTACTAATAAAATGGCCATGGTGTTGTCATAGGATAAAGTTCTTGTGCGGGTGCATGTATCAAATTCTCATGGAATTGACATTTCTTACAATTTTTTGCAAAGTCACATGAATCTTTTTCCATAGTAGGCCAAAAATATCCTATCCTTAGAAGTTTCATGGCTAGGGATAATCCCTTTGAGTGTGATCCACAAATTCCTTCAAGGATTTCTCATAAGGCTAACTTTGATTCTTCCTATTCTAAACACCTAAGGAGCATTCCGTCAAGACTTTTTTGATACAATGTTTCAGAAACTATAGTATACTTGTCGGCTTATTGAATGAAGCTTTTCTTTTGGTTTCTAGTTTGGTTTAAGGGAAGGATTTGATCCTTTAAGTAAGTATAAATTGGGCCATACTAGGTTGATTCATTTTTAGTTAGAAAACAAATGGTGTGAGGGTGGGTTGGGTCATATGTGGGTTGAATTACTTCTTCTACCAAGAACTCATATCTAGCATTCTAATCAGGTGTCTGTAAAAGTGAGGCCAAAGTTTCCATAGCATCCGCTGCTTTGTTCTTTTCTCTCGGCACTTGGTCAAATGTAATGAGTATGAAATACTTCTTGAGATTGTCCACCATGGTTTTGTAGGGTACCAATTTGTCATCCTTTGTTTGATATTCTTCATTAACTTGATTTATGACCAATTGTGAATCTCCATAAACTTTTAATTCTGTCACTTTCCACTCTAATGCTAGCTTCATTCCAATAACCAATGCTTCATACTCTGCTATATTGTTTATGCATTGAAATAACAATTTGTAGGATTTTGGGATAGTAGAGCCTCAAGGGGTGATGAGAAGTATGCCTGCTCCCGATCCATGATGAGTGTAGGAACCATCAAAATAAAGTTCCCATGTTTTTGCCTCAACATTCACAATCTCTAAATCTAGGAATTCAATTTGTATAGGATGACAATCATGAAGTGGTGCTTCAACTAATTGGTCTGTAATTACTTGTCCTTTGATTGATTTTCTATCAACATATTCTATGTCGAATTCACTTAGTATCATCACCCACTTTGCTAGTCTTCCATTCAATGCTATTTTGCTTAGTAGATACTTCAAAGGATCGATCTTAGCAATGAGCCTTATCTTGTGGGATAGCATATAATGCCATAATTTTTGTGAAGAAAAAACTACAGCCAAGCATGCCCTTTCCATAAATGTATAGTTTATCTCATATTTGACTAAGGTTCTACTAATGTAGTAAATTTCCTTCTCTTTTCTTGTTTCATCCTCTTGTGCTAAAAGTGCCCCCAATGAATTTTTTGTTGCTAAAATGTATAAGATCAAGGGCTTGCCTCTAATAGGTGGCATCAAGATTGGTGGGTTCATAAGATATTTCTTTAATAGACTAAAGGCTTCTTCATACTTTCCATCCCATTTGAATATTGTATATTTGTGCAAGAGTTGATTGAAATTGTGGCATTTTTATGCTAATTGGGAGATAAATATCCTAATGGATTGGATCCTTCCTTGTAAAGATTGCATCTAACTAATGTTCTTGGGTGCTTCCATTTCCATTATAGCCTTTACTTTAGTGGGATCAACCTTTATCCCTTTTGCAGATACAATGTAACCTAGAAGCTTTCCAGATGGTACTTCAAAAGAACATTTCTTTCAGTTGAGTCTCACTTTGAATTCTTCTAGCCTTTCAAAACATTTTGCTAAGATTGGTAGGTATTCTTTCCTTTAATGTGATTTGGCTAGTATGTCATCCACATAATCCTCCATGAATTTATGCATCATATCTATTGGCATTAAGCATGATTGTCATTAGTGACAACACTTATTCTGATTAGTACATACCAAGTAGATCAGTACATACCGAGCAGATCAGTACATACGGAGTAGATCAGTACATACCGAGTAGATCAGTACATACCGAGTAGATCAGTACATACCGAGCAGATCAGTACATATCAAGCAGATTAGTACATACCAAGAAGATCAATACATACCCAGTAGATCAGTACATACCGAGCAGATTAGTACTTACCGAGTAGATCTTACCGAGTAGAACAGTGCATACCGAGCAGATTAGTACTTACCGAGTAGATCTTACCGAGTAGAACAGTGCATACCGAGCTCGCAAAGTTTCACAGTGTTTACCGAGTGCTGCATGGTTAAACAGGAAATTTAGTTTCTACCGAGTAACACTTTATCTACCGAGTCTCCAGTGTTTACCGAGTTCGAAACTACGACTGAGTGGTTAGTATGGACTGAGTTTCCACTTCTATCGAGTGCATGATGATGCCGAGTAACGCAATGGATGCCGAGTATCATAAAATCACCGAGTTAGTTTTCAATAACCGTGTAACTATATTTGGGCCGACTCAGTAATATTTGTGTTTACTTGTTTAAGAGCCAACTTTGTAATTGTTTTGGAATTGACTTAGATTGATATATAAACAATGTTTTATGTCATATCCAAGTATGATAAGATATAGACAAGTATGAAAAAGAGAGAAAGGCAAAGATAAGAGAATTACAAAGGGCTACAGTAGTATAAGAAGCAGAAAAGATCTATCTATCACAAAAGGTGATCAGTACATTAGAGAATCTCAATCAGTAAGTACAGTTGCATGTAAGAGATCTACTATTTCATCCTAACAGGTGAATCAGCTTGAAATCCTCTAACTGGGTAGACTTAATAGTCTTTGTAAAAATCTCTTAACCGAGTGCATACTTCATTGTATGTTTGTAAATCCTCTAACAAGGTGGACCTAGCAGTCCTTATTGCTCCTAATAGGGTAGATCATCAGAAGTGATCATTGTAAGCCTTAACCGGAAAACTTTATATTGCTGTATTGAAGTTTTGTGGGTATCATCCCCACCCCAGTTTTACTTTCTACTTGGAAGGTTTTTGGGTTACCAAATCTCTATGTTCTAAGTGTTATGAATATTTTATTCTTTCTATTACTCATGCATGCAGTCAGATTATCAATCTAATATTATTAAGATCTGAATCTGTTTAAAGTTTTGAAGTTACTGATTCACCCCTCCCCTCTCAGTAACCTAGATAGTCTTGAATATTTCCAAAAATTGGTATCAGAGCTCAATGGATCTCAGAATAAAGTTTGATAGCTTGAGAAAAGATTCAAGACAATGGAGATATTCAGACTAAACAAAGTAATTGAGAATGAAAAGCTAGATCTGGAAATGGCCATAACTCAACTCAAAGAAGCAAGAGAGCATCTTTCCCTTTCCCTAAAAAGAAGGAAGGAACTTGCAAATCAGATTAATGACCACTAGTATGTTGAAGAAAAGATTGAAGACTTTTTCCCTTCAAGCAACTCAGATGAATCAAACAATGCAATCAAAGAACTTCTAGAAAAGAATGGATCTCTGCAAGAAGAAGTGAGAAAATTGAAAAGAGAACATGAAATTCAGTCAACAAGATTCTGTGAAGTCTTGGAACAAAGAAACAAGATGAAAGATGAAATAGATGGAAAGAACAATGAAATCCAGAATAAAACTCTTCAGCTAGAAAATCTTATTGATCAAATCTCCAATGCAAATGAAGAAATCTTGACTGTAAGATCAGAAAATGAAAATATGAGAGAAGAGCTGAGATCTGAAAAGAAAATCAATTTAAGAGTGATGAGTGAGCTAGATGCTGAAAGGCAAATCAATGAGAGAATGTTGAAATATCAAGAAGATATGAATCAGGTGTATGAATGAAACCTTCATAGGAAAAAAGGAAAAGCAGGACTTGGATACAAAGAGGAAGGTGAATCCTCCAAGCAAGGTACTCAAAAGAATCAGAAACCTACCTGTAATCACTATGGAAAAATTGGTCATACTTCAAACAAGTGTTGGAGCAATGGAAAAGAAAAATTCAATGGAAAATGCTACAATTGCAATCAGCTTGGTCATAAAGAAAATGAATGCAAGGAGAAACCAAGATTTAAAGGCATATGTCACAAATGTAGCAAACAAGGTCATAAGGCATCAGAATGCAGAACTAAAACACCTAATCCAACGGAACAAATTATTAAATAAATGTTTGGTTGGGATTACAACACTTGGTGTAGATGTCATTACTGTGGAGAATATGGACACATTGGCATGAATTGTGTAAGGCACCACTTGAGAAAAAGGGATTCTACCATAAGATGTTATAATTGCACTAAGCTTGGTCACATAGCTAAAAAATACATGAATTTAGGCAAAATTGAAGATGAAAAGAAAGAAAAAGAAAATAACATTAGGAAGCAGATGAGACAGAAGTGGATTCGTAAACCTACCAAGCAAACCAATCCTGAAGTCACTAATGAAGGAAGTGGCTCTATGAGCTCTAACTAGTCTCCAAGAAAGCACTGGAACTGTATCTTCATAGACATATTACAAAATAGTTCCTAAACTAAAAAGAAGACAGATCCAAATTAGTATGCAAGATACAGTAGGATCACCAGAAGGTCGGTATCAGTTACCACCGAGCACGGTCGGGAGTAACCTAACTTCATTTGGTTAATGAGTAAGGTCGGAGAAGTATGAATTCATATGATCACTGAGTTGCGCAGTCTTCACCAAGCAATTAATTCATAGTGGATGACAACCTGTCTAATTCTATACCCTAATTTGTACTAAGCATTAATAACAAAGTTTCAACAAAGGAGTGAAATCAAGTTCACTATTCATCGTGAACAAAAGTCTCCTAGTGCAGTCAAGCATTTTGAAGCATATTTCAACAAGATATTCGCTTTCCTCAAAGAATTTACTGTGTTCACCGAGCTACCATGGCATCATCCAGCACTAAAATGAAGAAAGATTCAGAAATGTTGGTTCATGGAGAATGGAAAGCACCAGATTTCAAACTCGTGCCCGCAGTTGCCAGAACCCTAGACCCAAGTGGAGCTCAATCTCGGATTCCTCCTAAGGTACTCCTTATTAACAATATTCATAGTCATTTTAAGTGTACAATTCAAGAGCTTGGAACCCTAGAGATAGATACTATTCATGAGGAACTATGTGTCGATGGTGTTCTCAAACCGGAGCATCAACATTTGGAAGATAAGGGTTTAGTTCACATCACACACTTGCCTCAGAGCTTTCAGATAAAATGGATCAGATATATCCTTAGTTGAGTACATGAAGGTAAAATATGGCTTGAGCAACCAGTAGAGATTACGAAGAAGATGATTCACCGAATCACTGGTCTTCCCATGCTCGACAAGGAAAAATCTACAAAAACCCTAGGTCAGACGGAACTAGAAGAGAAAACCCTAGCTAAGTGGGATGGTAGAGGTATGAATATAAGAAGAATTACTGATGTAGAATTGAAGTTTGGTATACATATCGTAGCTCACAAGATATATAGTTCAAGCTGGCAGAACAATGTTCCATGTGAAGCAGTTGACCTAGCGTATAAAATTGTAAAGAACAATCTGTCATTTGACCTAGTAGATCTTTTGTTGAGACAGTTCAACAAGAACATGGAGAGCATCAAAACTTCAAAGAACAATCCATGTAAGTTTGGCTCACTATTGGTTTGTTTATTTTTCTATGCTCAGAAGTTTTTCCCATCAAAAGGCACGGTAGTATGGAGAAAAGATGTGCCGATTCTTTATCAAATGAATGAATACATTTCAGAAATGGGTGACAATTTTGAAAGCATAATGGATAACTACTTTGAATCATTTAAAGAGAAAATGAACAATAGATTCTGGATTCCACAGAAATTGGTGGAAGATTACAAAGATGATATTTGTTTTATGGTGGATTGTGATAATCTGTATATACAGGCAGCAAAACCAAGGATTGTACATGTGAAACCTCTTCCCTATGAGGTAAATATTGATGAAACCAAGAATATTATTGAAGCCCTAATTAATCAACCTGTTAACCCAAAGGCACCATATTTTGGGACATATGAAGAAGCTAAGGAGAGAATTGAGCTTAGTATAAAGCTTCCACAGGCGGTTAACAAAGGAAGAAAGAGGTTGACCAAAATACAAGCTAGCACACCTCTAATGTCAACTGAGGAAAAAGGAGAGGACTTTGAAGAAGAAGAAGAAGAGAAAAAGGATGAGGAGGAAGAAGAAAAACTACTAGCAAAGAAGAAAGGAAAAGTATTTATTACCAAGGTACCCAAGCAACCCTCTGCAGTATTTACAAGAAGGAGTGCAAGAGGCAAGGCAGGCAAAGTCAGTGAAGAAATAGTATTCAAAAGGCCTCCTCCTTCATTAAAAGAAAAGATCAAGGATATGAAAGAAGGATCTAGAATTGCAAACTTCAAATCTCTAAGATATGAAATCAGATCTGAGGAAGAGCAGCAGGAAATTGAAGATGCTGTTATCAATAAAATAGGAAGATGGAAATACTCACCTGAAGAGATAGCTTCTCAAATCCCAGGAACTCTGCTGAACAAAATTAAGTTAAGATGGTCCAATGCAAGACAAACTGTCAAGGACAACTATGCTCAAACCTTGAGGCAATTAATGCCAAGTTTGAAAAATGTTGAAATTAATAAGGCATTGATAGATAATGAAATTAAGATGACACTCAAATTCAATAGTTGTTTGATTTTGATCAAAGATATTGAGTCGGTCATGAAGAGTGCCACTGCCACATGGAAAAACATCTATAATCTTCAAAAACTGAGTGTGGAAACAATGATAATCAAGGATATTGATGATGACAGTGATGAACATGAAGAAGATACCGAGGTAGACAAGAAAAGTGATGAGGAAGATAATATTGTTTGGATAGCTGCAGAAGTCATTGCCTCACTTCCTCACTCTCCAGCAAAAGTTGCTACACCTAGCACGGAGATAACTTCAAGTATGATTATGACAACTTCCACAGATACATCAAATGTCAAATCATCACTACCACAACTCAATGAATCATCGACAGAAATGACTACCACCTCTTTTACCAAGTTGCAGTCTCCTGTATCTACTTCAGTACCTACTTCCATATCAAGTTTTCTAGTAGTAAGTACCTCAGTTTTGGATACTTCAGTAAGTATTTCAGTTTTTGATTCTACAATTGTGAATACTTCAGTTTTGAGCCCTTCAAGTATTCCAGTCGGTAGTCTATCATTTTTCACAGCTAGTCCTACAATGTCTACAATAACTTCTACAAAGGCATTAAGTGCAATAACAGTTGATCCTAAGGATCAACCGAGTACAAGATTTCTGAGTAAGAATGTAGAAGAGGATATAGACTTAGATGAGGAGATAGAGATTCCAAAATTAGACTTTGCAAATCTTTAAGCAGACCAAATGCAAAACATTGGTGAATTCCTTCAAAAGAAAGCAAAGCAGAAGAAACTAAAAGAAGAAAGGGACAAGGAATATAAAATTATTGAAGATGCAAAGGATATTTTGTCAGAAGCATTAGGTATTAAAGTTGATTCCTCTCAACATATTTTGTTACAGTTAGCTGAGGCAGTAAACAAGTTCCATGAGGATTCCTCTATGTCAGAGAAGATTATTGAGAAAGCCAAGAAGAAATTTGACAATAAAGTGCTTGAGCATGTTGCTCAACATATAGCTATTAATTAGGTAGGATTATCTTCAGTTTTGATATATATTGAATCCTCCTATTCCAATATTACCTCACTTGTTGCTAAGCTATGTAATGTTGCCGAGTTCACTAAGGAAGTCAAGGAAAAATTGAATAAGATTGATGAGGATCTGAAGGACAGTGTACAGAGGTTGCAACTTGAACCTAGTTCAAGCTCTGCACATCATATGAAAATAACATTCCTATCAAATAGGCAGTCAAAATTATTAAAAGAAGATACAAAGATCCAGTCAACACTGCTAGATATTCAAAATATGATCCTTCCCATCATGGACATAATGCAAAAGCACATTGTTCACTCAAAAGCATTACTCCATGACAATCAATTTTCCATTGTAGATCACATGATTGAACTCTCTGCAGAAGTCCAAATTGCACTCCAAACATGCAAGATTCTGCAAGAGAATTGGGACAGAACTCTGGCACTAATCATGAAGGTACATTTTGATTTTCTTTCACATTTTGGATTCTCCCTGTAAAATACTTGTATATACACCTTTGGCATTATTGTCAAAAAGGGGGAGACAATGTATAGGAGAAAGTGTATAATACGAAAGGGGGACAAAGTACTCTATATAAGGGAGTCATGAAATATATAAACAGCAGTTTGACAAAGATAAATTTTGAAAAATAAAAAAAAAGAGATTCAGCATGATTCTTGTATATAAGTTTTGGCTATAAGTGTTTTTGTCACTAATTCCAAAGGGGAGATTTTTGGCATTAAGCATGATTGTCATTAGTGACAACACTTATTCTGATTAGTACATACCAAGCAAATCAGTACATACCGAGCAGATTAGTACATACTGAGTAGATCAGTACATATCGAGTAGATCAGTATATACCGAGCAGATCAATACATACTGAGTAGATCAGTACATACCGAGCAGATCAGTACTTATCGAGCAGAGCTTACTAAGTAGAATAGTGCATACCGAGCTCGCAAAGTTTCACAGTGTTTATCAAGTGCTGCACGGTTAAACAGGAAATTTAGTTTCTACCAAGTAACACTTTATCTACTGAGTCTCCAGTGTTTACAAAGTTCAAAACTATGACCAAGTGGTTAGTATGGACTAAGTTTCCACTTCTACTGAGTGCATGATGATGCCAAGTAACGCAGTGGATGCCGAGTATCAGAAAATCATCGAGTCAGTTTGCAGTAATCGTGTAACTATATTTGGGCCGACTCAGTAATATTTGTGTTTACTTGTTTAAGAGCCAACTTTGTAATTGTTTTAGAATACTTAGACTAATATATAAATAATGTTTTATGTCATATCCAAGTATGATAAGATATAGACAAGTATTAAAAAGAGAGAAAGGAAGAGATAAGAGAATTACAAAGGGCTATAGTAGTATAAGAAGTAGAAAAGATCTATCTATCACAAAAGGTGATCAGTACATCAAAGAATCCCAATCAGCAAGTACAGTTGCATGTAAGAGATCTACTGTTTCATCCTAACAAGTGAATCAGCTTGAAATCCGCTAACCGGGTAGACTTAACAATCTTTGTAAAAATCTCTTAACCGAGTGCATACTTCATTATATGTTTGTAAATCCTCTAACAAGGTGGACCTAGTAGTCCTTATTGCTCCTAACAGGACAGATCATCAAAACTGATCATTGTAAGCCTTAACTGGCAAACTTTATACTGCAGTATTGAAGTTTTGTGGGTATCATCCCCACCCCAGTTTTACTTTCTACTTGGAAGGTTTCTGGGTTACCAAATCTATGTGTTCTAAGTGTCATGAATGTTTTATTCTTTCTGTTACTCATGCATGCAGTCAGATTATCAATCTAATATTATTAAGATCTGAATCTGTTAAAAGTTTTGAAGTTACTGATTCACCCCTCCCCTCTCAGTAACCTAGATAGTCTTGAATATTTCCAACAATATCATGAAATATTGTGGTCATTTCTCTTTGATAGGTCACCCCCACATTCTTTAACCCAAATGGCATATCATTCTAGTAAAATGTACACCATGCACATATAAAATCAATCTTATCTTGGTCTTCTGGTGCTATCTTGATTTGATTATACCCACTAAATCCATCCATGAGCAAGAACATAGAGTGTCTCTCATTAAATCTACAATGGCATCAATACTCGGAAGTGGAAAATCATCCTTAGGACATGCCAAGTTTAAATCTCTAAAGTCCATGCAAATTCAGATGGATTTGTCTACTTTTGATACTGGCACTATATTTGAGATCCATTGTGCATAATCAATGGCCCTTATAAATCCCACCTTCAATAGTTTTTCTAACTCCACTTTGACAAGTAGGGCTATATGAGGATGCATTTTCCTTAATTTTTGCTTAACGGGTTTTGCTCCTTCCTTGATATTGAGATGATGCATTATTAGATTTGGGTCTAAACCTAGCATATCATCATAAGACCATGTGAAGTTAACTTGTCTTTCTTTAAAGAAATTAATGAATTCTATCATTTCTTCGCTAGATAGGGATGTTGCTAAGTGGATGAACTTTGGCTCTATTTATGATCCAATGTTTATCTTTTCTGTTGGCTCGATTAAGATTGGAGATCTTTCTTCATAGTGTTCTGGTAGAACATCCAAACTCCCTTCCATAGGTGCCTCAGTTGGGTTTTCACCTTTGGAAACATCCTTTATTTCTTTGTTTTTTCTTGATCTAATGTTGCCACAAAGTGGTTTTCAACACTTGATTCTTTTCCTTTTCTATTTTTTTTTTATTTTTTCATTTTTTCTCAGATTAGAAGTTTGGACACTCCCTTTGATCATTTCTTCTTGATATTATCTAATAGAATAAGGTTCAACCGCGTTGAGGTATTGGGACACCATGTTGTCATTCAAGAAAATTGGCAAGGTAGTTGGTTCAATGGCATTCCATTCAATTAGGTCTAGATGAATGAGAGTTAATGGGTCAACACTTGGGTTTGTCTCGATGGGTTTTAAGGTATAGATCTTGTTATTGGAGGGTTCGTACATTGTATCTTGAAAATCTCAGACATGGGCTTCCTCTAAATGTTCTAAAGAAGAAGGATCAAAGTCTCCCTCACTAGAGTCCTCTCGGGTTTCTGTGGGATAGAACTCATGTGGATTGAACCTAGCGTTTGATTCTTCCATAGTAGGTCTCCATGAAGGAATGTGTGGTTCACCTACCCACTGATTGATTTCTATCTCTATACATGGTACATCATTTAGAATCACTTGGCTAGAACTAGATGCTTGATTTGAAATTGATTCTGTCATGGATCCTTTATTTTTGGTAGAAGCATAGGTATGAATAACATAAATACCCTTGTCCTGGCATGACTCATCTAATAGGGTCTCCCATTCCCATTCATTAGAATCCTCATCACTATGAGACTCTAATTGTAATATTTGGCTATAAAGTTGGGGATTATGTTTTTGAGTGTATCCTTCTTCAAGATACCCTATTCCTGCTTTCTCCTTAGAATCTCGCCATGTACTTTCTAAGGGTTCAATGATCCCTTCATTCTTTGTGCCTAAAGGTCCTTGACCTTTGTATCCCATCTTTTACATGATTGCAAACCCTTTCCCATATTGATGTGTGGGAATGGTTATATTTTGGATATGTTTGACATGGGCACTTGATTCTTCATCTTTGTACAACCAGTTCAAAATTTCATTTTCCTCTTCATCCATGGTAGATGATGTACTTTCCCTCACAAATTTATCATTATATTTATGAGGCAGATTTGACAGTTTCCCAAAGGACTTGGGTGATAAAGGTAGATCCATCATAGATAAAGAGTATACGCCTACTCCCTTTTGCTTAATCTTACATTGCTTATCAAAAAATTTCATCATTTGGTCCATCTTTTGATAATGGGCCTCTTTGGTGAATACTTGAGTAGCTTGTATATGATCTTCTTTTATTTCTTCAATAAT
The DNA here is from genome assembly GCA_027943335.1 of Chamaecyparis obtusa. NCBI lineage: Eukaryota > Viridiplantae > Streptophyta > Pinopsida > Cupressales > Cupressaceae > Chamaecyparis > Chamaecyparis obtusa. Next base: position 485,663 of record BSBK01002465.1, on the reverse strand, counting down.
GTTATCCTCGTTAACCCTCTCTTTTCCTTTAGTTGAGGTAGTTGGGTTAATGAGTTTTGATTTGCCTTCAATAATAACTTCTTCTTCCATCTTTGCCTTTCCCTTCAACCAAGAAGTGTTCTTAGAATTTTGACCTTGCTCTAATTGCTTAGGTATGGACCCTTCAGCATTGTGTGGAACCAATGAAGCATTGATAGGCTTGACATTATTACAATATTAGAATGAATTTAGATCTCCACTTACCATTATCTCTTGACCTAGATATGGTAACTTTAAGCATTGATGATAAGTTGAAGGCACAACTTGCATTTCATGGATCCATGGCCTTCCTAACAAAATATTGTAAGTCAACTTTAAGTCTAACACTTGGCATATGGTCTCTTTTTGCATGGGACCAACTCTTATGGGTAAGACTATAACTCCTCTTGATGCTCTTTCTTCATCATCATAGGATTTTATGGTTATTTTCTTCTTTGGGTCAATAGCCTCCTCAGAAAATCCTAGGGCTTTTACCAAGCTAAGGGTACAAATATTTAGGCCAGCACCTCCATCTATAAGGACTCTTTTAACCCTATGCTTGTGGATCAACACTTCTATGTGTAAGGGAAGATTTTGGGGATGATTAAGAGACATGTCATCTTGTTTGGAAAATGATAGGCAATGAGGTGCGATTAGGTGCCCTACCATATTTTGGAATTTGTCTACCTCCAAATTTAGAGGTACATTTGTTTCCAACGAGGCTTTTTCCAAGATATCCTTATGAATTGGTGATAGTTTAAGCAGCTCAAGAATAGAAATTTGACCGGGAGTTCTTTGCAATTGATCTACCAAGTTGTATTGCTTTGATGATGATGTTGAAGCTTGGTTTGATATCACCACTTTTGGAGCATTGGTAGGTAGGACAATTTTTTATGCTTGCCCCCTAGTGACAACATTTGATGATACTTCCCTTGACTTATCTTTCACTATCATAATGTTTATGGTTTGATCCTCTTGTAGAGTGTTTATCGTGTTATCATATGTGTGAGAAAAGTTCACTTTCTCATTACCCTTTTTATGATTTTGATTCGATGACTCACCCTGTTCATGATTCAAAAATGGATTCTTCTAGGCCATGTCATCCTCATTGTTTTGAGGCCCTTCAATTTTGATGGTGTTATTATCAATTAGATCTTGCACTAAGTGCTTCAATCTCATGCACTCATTGGTTGAATGACCTCTTTTTCGATGGTATTCACAATGATGAGATGCATTCCACCAATAAGGTTTGACTTTGGGTTCATAACTTGATATGTTGGGTAACATGATAACTTGATTGGCCAACAAGGTTCTTAGTACATTCTCCAAAGGTTCACTTAAGTAGGTGAATTTTGTTTTATTATAATTGGAGTTTGATTTTGATTTATCACAAGTCTTATTGTTGGAAGTGTTGGGATTGTTGTTGGAATTATTGGAATTAAATGGAGCTTTACTTGATTGATTAACATTATTTGAGGAATTAGCTCCATATGGTAGTATAAAAGGGGTAGACTTTAAGTTGTGTGCTTCCACAACTCCATCATTTATAAGGTTTTTATTGTTATTCTTTGTCCAAGATTTAGATTTATCATTTTTATTGTTGGACCCTTGATTATTGAAATACTTAGGCACATAATTATTGTTGTTTCTGTTATTGTTGTTGTTTTTGTTGTTGTTGTTGGATTTTTTATTCTTAAATAATTTAACTTCACCTCTTTTGACCAGGACATCTTCAATCTTTATCCAATTTTTGATGAGTTTCTCAAATGTTGGGGGACATTGAAGTTGTAATCTATAATTCATTTTCAAGGTCAGATTGTTGGTGAAGATTTCCATCTTCTCTTTCTCTGGGATACTTTGTGGATACCTTGTGAAAACGGTCCTCCACCGTTGTAAGAATCCTAAAAAGGACTCTCCATCTTTTTGTTTAGTATCGTATAACTTGAGCATAGTAATTTTGTGCTCAATGTTATAAGAGTAATGGTTTATCAACTTGGAGGCTAACTCATCAAAGGACTTTATTCCAAGGATTAGTTTTGAAAACCACTCCATTGCGAGGCCTCCTAAGCTCCTAGGAAGGAGTCTCTTTAGATATGTATCATTGTGCATGAACTCTATGCTTAGGGTACAAAACTCCCTTAAATGGTCATGTGGGTCTATTTTACCCATGTACTTATCATATTTAGGAAAGATGGTATTGAAAGGAAAAGATACCATTGCTAAAATTTTGTCAAAAGGAAAAGTACACAAAGCTTCTATGGAAAAGGCCTTAGGTTTGGCTGCCTTCTTCATGGTATCGATTTGCTCTTGGAAGGTCTTTATCTGCCAAGTCATAACATTCATAGGATCATCTTGGTGTTGGTCTCTCTTGAGTTGGTCAATATCAAAGTCATAGGGCAGCTTTACCCCCTTTGTGCTAGGCTTAGGAAGAAGTTCTCCCTATCTTCTTCTATTAATTTCTCCATAACATCTAGGAAATCATTATTTTGGGCAGTTTTCTCAACCCTTTCTTCAAGTTTCTCCTTAGGATTATAGTTGGCATTATTGATATTGTGATAGGCTGAATTCATATCACCCATCTTTTCAAGTCTTGGTTCAAACAGGTTCGTGAAAATTTCTTCTTGATTAGGATCTTTGAACACACTTTGGGACTCAACTTCTTGCCTTGGGTTTGCAAAAATAGTGCTATCTCTTGGTAATGATACCCTATGTGTTTTGGACCGCATGGAAACTGGCATCCAACAAGGGTTCATTTTGGAATGATCCTTGATACAAAAATTGTTGATTTATATTGAAGAGATTTAAAAATATAAGATGATTTTCAATGGATATCTCTCACTTGTTTATGTATTGCAAACACAACAATCACACATTCACTTGTTTCTTTTTACCCACTTAAATACAAAATGTTTGATTTGAAGAATGTTATCATGGGTTTTTCACAAGAATGCACTTCAAGCACCTACCTAGCACAAGATTTGGTTCATAAACATGATGGCCCTAGAAGGTGGTCTTGCTACTTAATCAAGGATTTAGTATATATTCAGTTCAAATAGACTTTAATCTCTCATCCTCCAAGTATGTTAGGAGGCTTCCCACATGCACCAAGGTATGATTTTGTGCAATCCCTAAGGACTACTAGAGGAAGGTTGAAAAATTAAGATCCATTTGTCACACACCCCATTAAGGATGCATGCATTTCATTTTAGAGTGGGTTGGATTCCTGCGGCAAAAAGTGAGCGTATCCCACTTTGGGTTGTCCCTCTCACTGGCCTCGTTAAGGAAAAATTGGGACATGAACCCACTATTGCTCTAGCATGTATATGGAAAACAAGAAATGAACTTAGGCTGACAAGTTTGGGAGTTTGATTCACTCAAAGAGTGAAGAGCATATCCCTATTGTCTTTCTTTGTTCCACACACTTAAACACATGTTTGTTCTTTCCCAATCTCTTGACAAGGAGATTCTTAAAATTGAAGTGTGTAATTCATTTCCTATTTTATCTTAAGCTATGTCAAAAGAATGCCGCAATTTGATCAAGTGCAAGCTTGAATAGAGAAATACCTTTCCTTGTAGCTAGCCTAAGCTAGGGGCATTTTTAAAAGGTTTTGTCATTGTTTTTCAACTCACCTTGGCAATAGCCTCCTCCAAATGTGCTTGTCCTCCAACAAGTTAGTCAACACCAATAATCACAATGAGGGAAAATCAAAGTGAAATGCATGAAGCAACTAATAATGTATCAAAATTTTAAGCACCTTAATTGCAAAGTTTTAAGGAAAACTTGAACTTAAGGACTAAAAATCCAATTTAAGGACACAAATTTTGATTTTTATGCTTCAATAATAGCAAGATATTTCTGATATACCTGGTTGTCTTCTTCTTGTGTTGTTTCAATAACCGCTTTGATATGAGCCATGTTCTCCTTCTTGATCTTTTTGGCCAAAGCTTTGCCCTCCTGATTGAATTTTGTCTCTGGCTTCCTCGCCTTTTTATGCCCTGTCATCCTGCAGAATAAAAGTCATTTTGCCACAGTCAGATTAATTAATTCATAAAATTCTGCAAAAGCACACTAGAATTAATTAAAAGCACTATTTTATTGCTCAAAAGTGTAGCTAATATGATTGAAAGTGCTATTTTAGTCTACCAGTAAAATGTAAAAGCACACAAATAACTTGTAAAAGTGCTACTAGAATAAGAAAAGGTGGTAAAATTTATGCATAAGCACTCGGAAAACCAGTGAAAGCACCTAGTAGTCAGGAGAAAAGCACTCTTTTATGATGCAAAATCATTGAAAGGTAAGGAGAGAGAAGACATGACTCGCAAAGGTGCTGCAGATCGATGCAAAGGTGCACAACTTTTCCGCAGAAGTGCCGAAATAGTGATTGAAAGCACTATTTCCTTTCGTAGAAGTGTTGCTTAAACTGGCAAAAGTGCTATTTCCTAAAAAAATTGAGGGTTAATGATATGCAAATTTGGAAATAATGCAAAATTTTTTTATGATTAATGAAGTAGAGCATTCGGCCCCATGGTGGGTGCCATTTGGTTCACTAGGGAAAGTGCCTTCATAGAATTAAGGTTAGTCAATAATTGAGAATAGTAACTAAATACAACCACAAAGCATAATAGAGCAACTATTTAGCAAAATAATGACTAATTGAGCATCCTATGGCTCTCTAACTAAGAATGTTAATGAATAGCTCTCAGCAAGCTTCCATTAATGACAGTCCAAGAATGAGAATGATGAAGATAACAAGCTATTGCTAACAATTAGATCAAAATAAATGCTAAAATGCTTCTCAAATGCCTTTATAAGCTCAAATTGCAAGAGGTCCAATGCAATTCTTAGATGTGTGGATCATCATAATGAAGGAATTAGGCCTTCCTTTTATAGATTTTCCAATGGTAGGGGGTGTAGTTGTATTTGATCATGGTTAAGCCTTGGTTGAGTCCTTGGTTCCACCCTTTGAAGACAAAGCAAAGTTTGTGTCCTCAAAGCTTGGGACAAGTAGACAAGATCAATGGTCAAGATTCCTTTTCACTTTGAGTGAATGAGATTAAATTTGGCTTGATCCATGTGAATTCCTTTCCTTTAATCTCATTGGTTGATTGATTTTCCTCCATTTGTGGTTGTTGAGAGTAATTAGGATTTATTAATTGATTTAATTGATTTATTTTAGCCATGTACCCCTTGAATGGGTTGAATTTAATTTAATCCAAGACTATACAATTAATTAATTTAATTGTATTATGATTTGATTTCACTTGATTAAAGTACTCTCAATTTTGATTTTGATTGAATTAAGATTTGATATTCATTTTGATTGGCTAATTATGCATTGTGATTCAATTGATTCAATTATGTCCTTGATTTGCCTTGATTTTCTTTGATTTTCTTTGATTTGATCTTTGTCCATTTTCAGTTGATTATAGAATCCACCCTAGAAGTCTTAGGGATTAGCACCAGCAAGGTGGCATTGAGCTCTTTGAGGAGGTTATTCAAACTGAATAATTCCTACACCTCTTTGACCACATCTTCTTTCAGCATGTCCTAGTAGAGGTGAAAAAAGAACATGGGGAAGTCGTCGGGGCCAGGGCTTTGTTTCCTAGGAGTGATTCCAGAGCTCTCTTAACCTCTATCATGTCTGAGATAGAGTATAAGGATTTGTTTTGACCTTCACATATGATATTTAAGATATTGGTAATGAGATTGTCCTGATCCTGCTTTGAAAGCTCTTGGTATTTTGAAAGGAGAGAAGACAAAAAAGCAATGGCTTCCTTTGCTATGTTCTTGTCCTCCTTCAAGATTTTGTCTCCCTTTTTAATACTTCTTATCCTATTTTCTGCTCTGTTTCTCAACATGGAGAGGTGGAAGAAATGAGTATTAAGGTCTCCTTCCCTTAACAAAATAGATCTTGATCTCTGCTTCTAAAAAGTCTCCTCCTGCCCTATGTTATTATGATAATCAATAAGGATTGATTTCTCCTTATTCAATCTATTGTTGTTATATCCCTCTTTTTGGATTTCTTCATGAATGAGGATAAGATCATTGAGAGCCTTCTCTTTAGCTGAAAAGATGTGTCCGAATTCTTCCTTGTTCCATTGCTTGACATTAAATTTGATATTCCTGAGCTTTTTTGCCACCCTAAACATAGCAGTGCCTTGAACATCAATATTCCACCACTCTTTGATTCTGTTGAGTAGGTTAGGATGAGAAACCCACATCTTCTCAAATCTGAAAGAGAAATTCCTTTTCTTGACTAACTGATCGAGGGAAAGAGAGGTGGGAGAATGATCAAAGCCATCTCTAACCAAGGCAGAGAGATTGAGGGAGTAGTGATTAATCCATTTCATAGAAATTAGGGCACAATCCAACCAAACTTGGACACAATCCCTACCAAGTTACCTATTGGACCAAGTGAAGTCTGCTCCTTGGAGATCCATATCAAGGAGAGCCTGGTCATTGATGAAGTTCATCAGGTCTTGCCTACTTTCTAGGTTCGTGAAAACCCCACCCTATTTTTCCCCTTTTTGAGAGGCATGTTGAAGTCCCCTATGATGATTCCCTTAGGCAATTTATAGGTGTCTAGAATGGATTTGATCTTATCCCAATAGGTTCTTCTACCTTTTTTGCAATTAGGAGCATAAATATTCAATATGAACCAACTTTCATTATATTTAATTTTATTAAATTACAAGAGAACGAGATTACCTTCTTCAAAGATGACTTTAGCTTTAAGATGAGTTCTGTTCCACATAGTCATAAGGTCTCTAGAGGCTCCATCAGAACTAGTAGCTTTGTTATCCATGGCTTTTCTAAATTTGATACCCTCTAACTTATCCTTTTGCATCTTCATTTCCTAGATTAAAAAAATATTAGGTCTGTGATCTATAATCATGTTTCTTATTACATCCTACTTGTGTGAACTATTGAGCCCACGTATATTACATGAAATGAATTTCATTTCTTACTGGGGCTATAGGCTACCTGGATGGTTTTCTGAGTTCCATCCACAATGTTCTTACTAGCTTCTTCTTACCTGATCTGACTTGCTCTCTCTCTTCCTAGAGTTTTCAGTTTGGCCCCAACATTAGCTTTATTTCTGCTCATGGTTGCTACAGGTGAAACCAGAGAGGGATCTCTGCTATTGGATTTATTCTTATTGTGGAGCTTGGACCAACCCTCCTTTTCATCTTTGTATTTCACAAAGAGCTCTTCCATCTTGGTGAGCTGCCTTGGGGACGTGAAGACTAGTAGTTCTTCCATTTGTAGGACTTTCCTTGATTCCTGCTTCTTAGGACAAGGATGGGAATCTTGAGAAGGGGTGCTTATTTTCTTTTCCCATGTCAGACTGGAGAAGCATTCTTCCAGTGGGGACTCAAGGGAATCCAGAACAAAAGAGACAAGGATCAGCCTAGGGCATGAGTCACCTCCTTCCGCTAGGCCATCTTCCTTGTTTTCAACCATGATTTCTTATTGAATGTTAACTTATAGACCTATGCCTTCCAAGGGGGAGTCTCCTCTCTGAGATCTGTGTTTTCTTTCTGTTGACTGGTCAACTCTTTGAGATTTGAGTTTTCTTTTTGTTGACTAGTCAGCACCCCTTCTACAGATTTGTCATTTTCAGCCCTGGTTTCATGGGTCTTGGGAGTGGTCTCTAGTTATTCCTTTTTCTTCCACACTCTGTGGGTATTGGCCTTGGTGCCCTCCTGAAGTTTAGTCTTCTCCCTAGTTGGGCCTACCTATTCACAACTGGTATTGTTACTTGACCTTTTCATTCTTTGAGCAATTCTTGCTTTCCTTTATTTCTCCAAGTTCTGAAACACTGGGCATGCTTTAGCAATGTGTCCTACTTTCTTACAATAGAAACAAGAAAAAAGAACACTTTCCTAATCCAGCTTCTGCACAAGTTTACCTAGTTTGGATCAAAGCTCTATGATTTCTGGCATATCTTGACCCTCTTCCACCCCTATGCAAATCCTAACATAGGTTAGGTGGCTCCTTGTCACTATCACTGGGTCTATCAAGAGGAGGGTACCAAAGGATTTGGCTACTTTATCAAAAAAATCTTCATACCAAAACTCCAATGGTAGTTCTAGTAGTCTGACCCACACCAGGATTTGGACAAAGAAGGAGTCATTGAGATCAAGCTTCAGTGTCCATTTTTCCAATGCCAGGGTCACCTTTCCTATGGCCCAGGTTCCAGCACAAAGGATTTTGTCTAAGTCCTCCTTGTATGAAAACTCAAAGGACAAAAATCCCTTTTCATGGTTGTGACTTGGACTTGGCCCTTTAAGTCCCATTTTCCTTTTGCAAAGATCCTTACAATATCTATATTAGGTCTTGACCCCACAAAATTTCCAACTAGAGTATGATCCATAGAAGCTATGTTGTGATCAACCATTTCATCTGGAATCTCTATAGCATATTTTCCTTTTACCTTACCTAATACATCCTTAATAGAGGGAAAAGAGGACTTGTATGTGGGTTTAACCCCAAAGAGAGTTGACCACCGATGACTGAGGGCTTTTCCATCCTAATCATGTGCTTGGGTCTTTGTGACTGTGGGTGACGTTGGAGGAATAACTAGATTCCCATGCCCCACCCCTGCTTCCTTTCCTAGGTCTTTCTTCTTTTCACGTGGGACCCCATCCTTTTTCTCTGGGTCTATAGGGTCCTGTTCTATAGAGAAACCATCACCAGAGGATCCCACGGCCAGTAGACCAAGAATCCTACCCACCATCATATTCAAACTTCCTCCCACTCCCGCTCCCACTCCTATGCTTGCTATTGGTTCCAGGAGACCAAGAATCCTGCCCACCTTCGAATTCAAAACTCCTCCCACTCCCACTCCTATTCCTACACTTTTTGTGCAAGATTATATTCATAACATTATTTATTTACATGAATGAAAACTATTCATAACATTAGTACATGACATAACATAATATATACATAACATGTATAAATTTTTTGTAATAGTTTATATATATATATATATATATATATATATATATGATAAATTAGTTTACATGAATGAAAAATATTCATAACATTAGTAAATGGCATAACATCATATATACATAGCATGTATAAAAATAAGTCTAAAATATGAAATAACACATGTGCATATAACATGTAATGTATACAATATGAAATACACACAACCGTATAACATGTACATATATGAAATGACTAAAATAGACATGTATATATGAAATGTCTAAAATATGAAATAACATGAACATATATGTCTGAAATAAAATGTATATATGAAATATCACATGAAATAGATCTAAAATAACATGGTCGCTCAACTAGGGTCATGTCATGATCTGTGACCTATTGGCGGTGCACCTCCTCCTAATCTATGTGTACAATAAAACAAATATGTGTCACACATACATACATATATAATAAATTTTAAATACTTATGATCATAGAAAAATTATTGTTGAAAAAACATCTCAATGTACCTATGTGTCATGATGTAGAGGATCACATGGAGTCTATAAATATCCATATGATGCAACCTCATTAAGAATCACCTCTAACACTCTCCCAAAACCACTCAAATTTGAGTAATATAATGGCATATGGGTAGGATCAACATGGTCATCTGTAAGAAATGTGGTAAAAATTTGATGAGTTGCACATAATGAAGTGCCCTGAGTGACCTAGGGAGGTGAATACTCATCAACTATAGTCTTCTGAGGAGCTGTAGGTGGTTGAGTTTTCTACGGAGCTATAGGTGGTGGTGTAGTCTACTAAGGAGCTCTAGGTGGTGTAGGAATATCCTCAAATCTCTGTGCACCCTAAGAACCTGATCCAGGAGATCGAGTAAGAATGATAGTGACAAATGATGGAAGTTCCCTAAGAAGAACCCCATCGAGTATCTATAAAGCCTAATATGCACAAAGTATATCACTAGATAATAATATGTTTGTGCGACACAAATGGTCCACATATGATAAAGCTTTAACCTGTAGGGGAGATGGTATGTCTACTATATCATATGGATGACCACTAGAGGATGCATCCTGTGTAGGTGGAGGAGCTTTGGAATGAGAATGCAACATGTATCTCCTCAAATAATCAAACATCTCCTGAACCTGTGTGGTGATACTCGCAATCTAGAATATATCTCCCTCCTCATCGTGTCATTTGGCACACTCTCTCCTATAGCCACCATTTCCAAACCTTTTGGTACAACCAAAAGGTTTGGACCCAGCCTTGCCTACTTATTAGTAGGCATAGGGGAATCACGTGGTCTGAATCTATCAGATAATCTCCCCCTCTCCTGCCCAACATGAACAAGATAATCTATATAATCAACATCATACTCCAAATGAAATTTTGTAAACAATTATTTGCAAAAATATAGTGGAAGCTCATCCTTCTGGGGCCACCTATGATGAGCTTCCAACCATCAAGGATAGATAAATGGTGCGACTAGGTCATCCTTGCATCTCATAGTCATGTACCCTATCACATTATCCATGTCTTGGTAATGAGGAGACATGGTCTTCACCATAGCCATGGAAACATATATATCAATCTGCCTATACATCACAGTGTCAGTAACACTACGAGATAAAAAAGTATAAAATGTATCAATGTTGATACTATCATATAGGTTGTATGATTGAACTGTGTCAATTATATGCAAAAAATCAGCTCTAATAGTGTTCACCCTATCCCTATTGAGAAGGGTGGTGGATGAAGCAATAGTCTTGTTACCCTCATTTTTCTCAGATCCTAGTTTTAGTCTTGATCGAAATAATTTATAGCTTGAAGTTGAACTTGAACCCAGTGTTGAACCTTAAGTCAGTTCAAGTTCAAGTTCAACCTGTTACTATTTCTGAGTCTTAAGTGTTCAGATATCGTGATCAAAGATTTTCCTTGGGAATTGAGTTATTTGTGCTGAAATAATTAGAGGATTAATTAGGCTTAGCTGGACATGTCAAATCAATCATTCTACCATTAAAGCATTTATTATGGACATGCTCTAAAGATTTATTAGAGATTATGAGGCATCTAAGAATAAATGAATAATGCTTAAGGTTTTATGTTAGTTATTTTGTTTATACAAGGAGTAGGAGCAACGAAACTGGTGGTGGTAAATTTGCAGAAGACTGGTGCATAATACACTGGTGAGTTATCTCTTCCCTTAATAGTCTAAGTTTTCAGAGGCTCTTTCTATGTAGCAGTCTTTTGTATTCCATATTTGATGAAATGCCATTATTTTGTCCAAAACTTCTGAAAGAGGAAAGTAGAACACACCTGCTACTTTCTCTTCTAGTAATATGGGATACCTTCCTATTGAATGCAAATTTAAGGGAACTTTGTGATAGAGCCCGAAGTTCTTCTGAAGGTTCTTTTGCTAGGAAGTTGGCAAGGAGTGGACTTCTAGAAGCTGCTGTGTTTCCTCCTGCTTTTCTTTTCCCTGAATTGGTGTTGGAATGTGAAAACAAATATGATACCAAGAATAAATGTATCAAGGATGCGTCAGGAGACATCCTAGTTAAAATCAATCGAGAAACAATAATGGAAGCCCTACAAATTCTTGAGAAGGAATTATATGAACCATGGACTTATGCTAAAGCCGATTGTGTGTACGATGCAGAGAAGAAAACATATAGCTCCTCCGTAGCATAGGTGTGGCTTGCGAAACTAGAAAAAGGTAGATCTAGATGGCCAAAGCCTCTGACAATTGAACACCTCTGCAAGGACATAGCTGAAATGGTTTTTCTTTTAAACAGGGTGAAAGGAAACCCTCATGCATTTCATTGGGAGAACTAGATGTACTACTTTATCTAGAAAATCATAGAAGGAGATAAATTTATTGATTGGGCTGACCTGATAGCAGAGGGGCTTCATAGAGAGCTTTTAAATGTGGCAAATCTAACTGCATTTTATAAGTCCTCCTATCTTCTATATGTCTTAGCGTGCTGCCAAGCTTGGGAAGGATTGCCTCATGAATTGTGGACTAATGATATGAAGATATATGACTACTTTGCATGCTTATAGAAGGAGAATTTCTCTAGTGTATTCAAAGTTGTAAATGATAGATTTTCAGGTAAGTTGGTTTTTGAATTAAGAGGGAAGGAGAATTGCAAGCTTTCGAAAGAAGCCAGACAAGTGATTAATGTCTACGACTGTCATTTTATTCAATTTCCAAGATTCACTTACCTTAGGGTTGGAGCATTTGGTGGAGAACCCTTAAGGCTTCCTAGGTTTTGTTTGGATGATATAATCTTAATGGAGCTATGCAGGTAGCTCGTTCTAGTTGAGCAAAAAGATGGAATGTTGAAGAAGTCCTCAGGTGTCCTCTTCCCTATTGAGTTAAGACACTATAGGTGCAAAAGCTTTCAAGATGCGAATGCTGTCAAAGAAGAGTTACATGCTTATTGTTTGAAAAGTTATGTTCCCAGGACTGATTTTGATTATAGAGGCTTTGTAGAAGCAAACCCGAATGTCCTAGAGAGATTCATGCATGTTCCTGACTTGGAATATTTTTGGGTCAATTGTCCTAATGAGATGGAAGTAAGGAAAAGGATCTGGTCTCGATTAACTTTGAAATAGATTATCACTTTTAAGTTGAATATGGATATAGATGGTGTTGGAGAAGATAGTGAAGATGATGTGGTGGACTCCTAGTATTCAGAAAATATTGAATTCCTCCCAATTCCTGAGTTAGATTGGAAAGAGCCAGAAGAGGATAATTTGCAAAAAAGGATGAAAAGGGTGATGGAGAGAACTGAGGCATGGTTGGTGAAGAGAAGTATACCTATTGCCCATTTGCATTCAACAAAGAAACCAATAAAAACCAAGAAGAGGAGTTCAAACAAAAGGCCTTTTGTTTTAACTAACCTAAGTGTTGATCCACCTTGTGGAGGAAAAATTGAACCCGAAGCTGAACCCAAACTTGAATCATTTTCTTTGCAATTTCAAGTTCAAGTTCAACAGCAACCTGAACCTGAAGTTCATACAACAAGATCAAGCCAAAGAAGAAAAGAAAGAGTTCAAAGGGAGAGGGTCACTCCTAGTGTCATTGTAGACTTAGATGCACCAAGTCCTAATCCAAAGGTAGAATCATTAGAGGATCATAGCATACCCAACATGGTAGATGATCAACAAATGTAAGAAGAGACAGGGGATACCTCGAAAGATTCATTGGCTCTTTTGAGAAATTATGACACTTAGAAGAAATCTTGTACTACCCCACCATGGTTGGAGACTCTAGTGGCAAAGAAAATAAACATTGTTCCTTTATTTGTTCCCATTGGTGATGTGGTGAGAGGGTACCTAGGAAAATCCTCTAAAGCGAAGAAAATGAAAATGGAGTCAAGAATTGATTTTCATGAAAGCAGTGGTCACTGGATGGCCGAAATTGGAAAGCCTAAGGAAGATAAAGTTGAAGGAGAGGCTTTAGTCCAAGACTTTCAAGTATCCAAGGTGGACTTAGGAAAAGATACCAGAGCCACCGATATGAGGTTTTTCAAGGTGTCAAATAAGAAGATTGCTAGCAGGGTGTGGAAGGATGCCAAGCATAAATAGGAAATGAAAGAAGCAATGAAGAGTATGGATCAATATATCCATGCCATTCAGAATCCTAAGCCTTTCCCACTGAGTGAGAAGCTGGCTTCCATCGACATGAAGACTCTTGATAATTAACATTTTCTTGATCAGGATCAGAGGAGCAAGGCGGTGGGTAAAGCCTTTGATGATTGGGTAGAGCACATGAAAGTTGAAGTTGTCAAATAGCTAGGCCATATGGGTCAAACCCACATAGAAGGGGATATCTTGGTTAAAAAATTAAAAGCCAGCATCGAGGAATGGGAGCTAGAAAAGACCACATGGACCAGAGAGCTCCATTGGATTGAGGAAATCAAAGAATATGGCTTGCAGAATTTCCTTATGGAAAGGCCGGTTCCTGGACTTGACGACATGGTTCTTTACATTATCAAAGAATGTATAGAATGGCAGAACAAGGCTGTGGTTCTAGGAATTTATGAGGTAAGGGATCTTATGAAGGGATTAAAAACAATTCAAGAAATTATTTCAAGTGATGTAAAATGGATCAATGAGCAATTCTAGGGAAATTAGGAAGTATTAGTTAAACCAATTGAAGAAGTGATCAAAGGGGTAAGTTTCTGGTTTGATGAATTCAAAAAGATGAAAGCACCCACAGATGAACATTTTAAAAAATTGGCCAGGATAGAATCCACGATGATCCTTCAACGAGATCATCTAGTTATGCATGCAGGTAAAATAACTGAGGTTAAAAAGTAGAGTGAAGTCTGGAGGTAGAGGATTGATTTTATCGGTCTACCACATCAACCAGTGATATCTTCTTTCAATGCCACATTTTCATAATGGAAGACAGCCCGACTTGTAGCCACCTCCACTCCCTAACTATCTGAGACACCTAGCGAATTATAGAAGGCGCTTTCTCTCAGTTTAGTTTTTCCTTAATGTTTTTAGCTTAGGATAGTTATTAGGTCCATTGGATTTTACAAGAAGACAATTTTACTAAGTTAGTTATTTGAGGCCCTGCATGGCTATATATTGAAAAACTTTTATTGATTACAGGTTTGGCTCTCTAAGTTGGGAGAAATTATTTTCTACAAACTTAACTTCAAGTCTTATGAAAACTGATATTGTAGAATATATAAAATATCTTATGGTATTACATATATGTTCAGGCTTTTAAATGATAAATACTGTTGTTTGTATTATGTGATTTATTTTCTTGTGGAGATAAGTTACCTTGAATGAAGCTTGATTGTGATCTGAATGAATTCTATGCTTAGAAGTAACAGAGAGGATTGATATTAAAGTTCAAGATTAAACAATTCAAAGTTTGAGATTGGAATAGAAGTAGATACCCACTTTAAAATCTACGCATTCTTTTCATGTTGATGAACTCAGTGTTTTCCTTAAGTGTTTTCTGGTGAAAAGCAAACATGATGTTATTTTTTCTTCTATGTTGATAAGATCTCATTGAAAATCATTTTGGAGGTAGCTGCAGCTTATAATTTGTAGAGAGTGTGCTTATAGCAACCCATTTGTTAGTGTTAAGTTGTTTTTCTCTCTTTCATTCTTTAAAAGAGGTCTGAAATCAATCCAAAGAAAAGGGAAAAATTGTATGCTAATAGTTTTTGGCAACTCTGCTAGGGAACATCTAAGAATAGACCAGGATTGATATTCTTGCATTTTAATGATCAGCCATGGTGTTGGCCATTGACGTTATTCCCGGTCAATAAGAACTTCCTCCAATTTTGCAACCAGGCCTTGATTTTTCTGATACTCAAGAAGATTTAATTACTGACCTTAATGCAGGAGCTTGGAAGTCGAAAATGAACAATCAACAATATCACCAAGTAAGGTTAGTCCTTGAGGAAGAGGAAGAGATTGGAGAATGGCTCCAAGGCTTGCCTATAGCCCAAGAGGCTACTTTAGTTGACAGAGCAGTTCGAAGGCCCTGAAAATAACTATTTCTTTCATTTGTTTCAGTTAATTAAGCTGGCTGAGAAGAGATTTACGAGGGGAGATAGAGAAAAAGGTCTATTAGATTCTGATTTTGAAGATCTAGCTAAGGTTAATTTTAAGCCCCAGACTCCTTCTAGGTGAAGACAGTATAAGTCTACCAGTAGGCCTTCTTCTCCCACTAAGTCTACTCCTATAACTACTTTTAGTTCCTTAGTCTCACTCGGAACCTTAACTCCTACTTTTATAAATCTACAACCATTGAATATCATTTTACCTACTATGGGACAGAATCAGCCCTGGGGTGCTGTTGTAGGACCTTTGAGCTTAGTTGAAAATCTTGGAAACCTACCTAAAGGTCATGACATCTTACCCAAATTTAGTGGTGATGGAAAGAAAACCCCTGAGGATCACTTGAATGCTTTCAATATAGCATGCAGATTTTTAGTAGTGGGCACTGCAGATGTGGCTGTCAAGCTCTTTATCTTGACCTTAACTGAGACTACAGTCGAGTGGTTTCACAGTTTACCACATGCCTCCATTACCAACTAGGATTCCATGAAAACATCATTTGAGACTAGGTTTAAATAGGCTGATGATGCAAATACCCTTTTGATTTAGTTAAGTCAAATAAAGAAGGAGATTCAAGTACCCATGAGAGAGTTTGTGACAAGATTCAATAAAGGAATTCAAGTAATTCCAATAGCAAGTAGACCTAATCATGAAAATTATAAAGGCTTTTTCTTAAATACTATGCCTCTAGATGTAGCATTTCCTTTAAAAAGAGCTAGGCCAGCCACTTTAGCAGCAACTTAGGCTCTCGCCATTGAGCTAGAGGATGATCTCATAACAAGTGGAAAATGGAGAAAAGATGTTCAAACTTCTATCTCTCAACCCTCTACTTCCTCATCATTAGACCTTGTAATTCAAAGACTGATGAATGACTTGATAACCATCAAGCAACAATTGCCTAAAACTACTAGTTCCTATCAAGATATTCCATGCAAATATCTAACTCAGGGACCCTCAAACTCTGGAAAACAATTTAATTTTCCCCCTACTCAGCAAATATTGCAGATTGAACCTCCACCAAATAAAAGTAACATGTGTGTTTTCCATCTTACTAATGAACATGAGGGAGTCTCATGTCCCGAAAACATAAGACATGTGCAACTTGAAGCTGAGAAAGAAGTAGCAGCAAAGGTGACTATTGAAGACATATCCTCTGAGGTGCCTGGAGACTCTAGAAACTTTTACCTTGAATATGAATCAGACTCCGAAAGGGGGGGAGACATATTGGTAACTTTAGAGGATACCTCTTGTTCAGTCTTGACAAGAAATCAATGTGGAGGAAAGGTGAGTAATTGGTCAAATGCAGCAACTAAAGGTAGTGAAGGGCAGGTTAGTGATCATCCAAAGATTCTGAAAGTAGGTACTCCGGAGGAACAAGTTATGAAAAGGTCTGAATCTGATTCCCCTTTTAGTATAGTTGATTTTTGTAAAACTTCAAAAGTGCAAATTTCTGCTACAAAATATTTGAAAATGAATCCTCGGGAGTTAGATAAATTGGTTAGTTATGTTAAATGTCCTCCTACTAAACCTAAGGTTCAACAGACAAACAATGCATGTTTTAAAGGATAGCCTGAAAAGAAGGGAGAGACAATTGAACAAAATCCCATCGAGAAACTCACTCCTACCATTCCTTTGGGCTTGAAACCACCTGAGCCTTTCTATGTGTCTTTGTACATTCATGGTTTCAAATTAAATAATTGTATTATTGATTTAAGGGCTTCAGATAATATTATGCCTTCATCTGTGGCCAAAGCATTAGATCTCCCTATGATAGATACCTTTGGATGCTGCTATTCTATGGATGCTAAACAAGTCCCACTCCTAGGTCAGATTAAAGACACCCAGGTTGCCTTGGCAACTTTCCCAAATAAGAGAATGAAATTAACCATCTTAGTAGCTGATATTCTAGCCAGCTACAATATGCTTCTTAGCAAAACCTTTTATCGGGATCTAGGTGGCGAAATAAAATTGGATTGGTCTCAGGCCATAGTCCCTATAGGAAATCAAAAGGTTACTCTTCTTCCAGAACCCAAATCAAAATACACGGTTTTCCCCTCAGAAGACCCTAAATCCTAGATATTGTATCAAGAATCTGAGTTTGCAAACTATGTCATTTTATCAGATGTTAACCTTCCAAATCCAGTGATTACAGATGAAGAACTTCTTTGGACTCTTGAATTTGATGGTAGTTGTTCTTCTACAGGCTCAGGGGCTAGAGTAGTCCTCATTTCTCTAGTTGGACTCAAATTACCTTTTTCATTCAAACTTGAGTTCAAGAACACCAAAAATATAGTAGAGTATGAAGCTCTATTTCTAGGTTTAGAAGAAGCCAAGAATAAGGGGATTAAGCTTCTAAACGCGCATGGTGATGCCGAGCTTATTCTCAAATAGGTCAGGAACTTGTTTTCAGTGAAGAATGAGAGACTGAAGCACTATAGAAATAGGGTGTGGGATGAACTCAAGTGGTTCAAAGCCTTCTCAATTGAAGCAGTTCCTAGGGAATTTAACTCACAAGCAGATGCTCTTGCTGGATCAACATCTTTTCTTATACCAAACCCAGATTTTTTGGAAGACCGTTACACCATTGAAGTCATTCACAGGCCTAGTGTTCTTGATAATTCCTATTCTTGGCAAGTGTTCAGAGATGATGCCAAAATCAATGAATTCTTACAAGGTTTAGATAAGTTTTCAACTAATTATTATGAAGGATCAATGTCTGAGTGTCATGAGTTCTGTCCGAGGAAGGAATCTAGTGTTTCAGGGGAGGTGTTCCAACTTAAAGGAAATTATATACCCAAGGTTCTGGTGGAGTTAGAGAGGCTGTTTGATAGGAGAGACTATTATTTGAATTCACCTAACATGCCAGACACCATCCCTTCAGGTGAATATGAAAAAATTAATATTGGTGATGATTTTAATCCCAAAATGGTTAATTTAGGTGTGTGTTGTGATGAAGATGAAAGAGGTCATTTCACTAAGTTATTAAAATAATATGGTGACATATTTTCTTGGACCTATGATGATTTAAAGAACTTTAGATAGGGATAGTTTACACATCATATTCCCTTGAAGCCTGGTACATCACCGTTTTGTCAAAAATTGAGAACATACAATCCAAAGGTGTCGGATGCCATTTTTAAGGAGATTGATAAAATGCTTCAAGCTAGGATTATTTTCCCAATACATCATTCTACATGGGTGGCTAACATTGTTCCTATGAGGAAGCGAACTGGTGAAATCAGAATATGTGTGGATTTCAGGAACCTCAATTAGTCAAGCCTTAAAGACAACTTTGCCTTACCTATGATGGATCAGATTCTTCAGACGGTAGCTGGTTTGGAGATGTTGTCATTACTTGATGGTTTTTCAGGCTACAATCATATCAGTGTTGTAGAGGAAGACTAGCACAAAATAGCCTTTACAACACCTTGGGGCACATTCGCATATAGAAGAATGCCTTTTGGCCTAATTAATGCTGAAGCCACATTTCAGAGGGCCATGAATTCCACCTTTGGCCATTTGCTAAACAAGACCATCACCATCTATCTAGATGACATGACAATATTCTCTAAGAGGCGTAAGAAGCATCTGAAGGACCTGAAAGAAGTTTTACAAAGATGTCGGGATCATGGTGTTTCCTTGAATCCGAAGAAGTCAATCTTCTGTGTGACAGAGGGTAAGTTTTTGGGTCACTCAGTTTCAAAGGAGGGCATTAAAATTGATCCAAAGAGAGTCAAAGCTATCTAGCAGTTGTGTTTTCCTGTTAATCAGAAAGGGATTAAATATTTCTCCAGTCAGGTTAACTTCTTAAGGAAGTTTGTGCCTGATTTCACTGAAACATCAAAACCGATGGTAGACCTGTTAAGTGAAAAGTAGAGTTTTAAATGGCATGAACCAGCTATTAAATCATTTGGTAAGATTAAGGAAGCTATAGCAAATGCTCTGACATTAATACACATGGATTTTAGAAAAGACTTTATTATCTATTGCTATGCATCAGAGCACACAATGTCTGGGGTGCTATTACAGAAGAATGATGATGGGGAAGAAGTGCCTATCTCTTTTATGAGTGTCCCACTCAAGAAACATGAGTTACACTATTCACAAATAGAAAAACAAGCATTCACAGTAGTGAAGGTAGTCAAACAATTCTGATACTATATAGTGCATTCACACTCTGTGGTCTTTGTTCCAAATTCCACTATTAAGACCATCCTTACCCAATAGGAAGTTGCAGTAAATAATAGAGCTAGTTGGGTTGCAAAGGTGCAATTATTTGATTTGGAAATTAAGCCTACAAAGCTAGTGAGAGGTCAGGGCCTATGTAAACCGATGGCTGAGAATCAAGAAGCACAAAACATAGCTAATTACCTATTTATAGCAACAATTGACTCATGGTTTTCAGATGTAGCTTTCTTTCTGACCTACGGAGAGCCTCCAGAACATTTATCAGCTAAAGAAAGAAGAAATCTGAGACTAAAAGCAGCAAAGTATGTCATAGTAGATAATGTTCTGTATAAAAGGGGACTGGATGGGATGTTTTTGTGATGTGTTGACAACAAACAACAGCAAAAGCTATTGCAATCATTTCATAATGAAGCGTGCGAGGGGCACTATTCTTCTTCTATGATAGCGTTTAAGATCCTGAGAAACTATTACTACTAGTCCAGAATGTTTAAAGATGCATACAGGTGGGTGGAAAATTGCGAGAAGTGTAAACTTTTCTCAGGAAAACCTCAGTTAGCTTCTCTACTGCTAAGGCCTGTGATTATCAAAGAACCTTTCTAGCAGTGAGGTTTAGATTTTATTGGCCCAATCAACCCAACTTCTAGTAGAAGACATACCCATATCTTGACAGTGACTAATTACTTTACCAAGTGGGTGGAGGTGATACCAGTCAAAGTAACCACTTCTGAGATAGTCTGTAGATTTCTAAAAGAAAACATTGTCACTAGATTTGGAGTTCCCCTGAAGATTGTGGCCGATAATGCTCAAAATTTCTCTTCCCAAGAGATTAAACTCTTTTGTTATGATCATGATATAAACCTATCTCATTCTTCAAATTATTTTCCATAGGGAAATGGCCAGGCAGAATCTACAAACAAGAACCTGATAAACATCATGAAGAAACTAGTAGATGAAAAGGGTAAAGACTGGCACAAGAAGTTATACGAGAAATTGTGGGTGGATAGAACCTCTCCAAAGAGGGATATCAGTATGAGACCATTTGAATTAGTATTCAGAGTTGAAGCTCAGCTGTCACTGCCATTAGAATTAGCCTCTACCAAATTGCGAAGATGTGTGGAGAATGAAGTCTTTCAAAATTCATTGGAGAAGAGGATTTTGTATCTGGCAAAAATTGAAGAGGAGAGGGAGGAGTTAGTTGATCACATCACCAGTCACCAACTGAAAGTGAAGGAAATCTTTGATCAATGTGCTAGGCTAAGAAAATTTATGGTGGGTGATAAGATTCTTCTTTGGGATAAGCGTTGGGAGCCAAGAGGAACACAGAAAATTTGAGTCTCTCTGGAAGGGACCGTTTGAGATTTCACAACCTCTGGGCCCGAATGCATTCAGGCTAAAATACATTGACGAAGATGCACTACCCCTGTCCTATAATGGGTAGGATCTCAAGATTTACCAGCTGTAAGTCTTTTCTTTTCCTTGCTTGTATATAAAGTTTTGGTCTGTGTCTGTAGGAGTAGAAGTTTTTGTTGTGATGAGTCAGCCCGGGTAAATAAGAGTTTAAACTATCTTGTCAAATAGAGATTCTAGATTCATTTCCTCAGTCCTGAGCAGTCCCGGTCCCCAGTCAAAGCTAGTTGTTACCCTCATTTTTCTCAGATCCTAGTTTTAGTCTTGATCGAAATAATTTATAGCTTGAAGTTGAACTTGAACCCAGTGTTGAACCTTAAGTTAGTTCAAGTTCAAGTTCAACCTGTTACCATTTCTAAGTCTTAAGTGTTTATGCTAGCTTCTCTCAATTTTCTGTCAGTCTCAAAAGATGAAACTGAAGTTGAACCTAGTGTTGAACCTTGAGTTAGTTCAAGTTCAAGTTCACATTTCTAATATGATAACTCATGCACTGAGATTTAGGCGGGATGGTCCTCTTTTCAAAAAAGTAGTTTCTTATTTTGTAGCACTCCAAGCATTTATTAAGTTTTGGAAATTGTCGTACAAGAAGCTCTCTTTCAATTAGATGGCTTGCGCATGTTGAAAGATTTGAAAAGATAGTTGGTGGTGTGACGTAGAGGGAGTCATAAGTGTTCAGATATGGTGATCAGAGATTTTCCTTAGGAATTGAGTTATTCATGCCAAAATAACTAGAGGATTAATTAGGCTCGGTCGAACACATCAAATCAATCATTCTACCATTAAAGCATTTATTAGGGACATGCTCTGAAGATTTATTAGAGATTATGAGGTGTCTACACATAAATGAAGAATGCTTAAGGTTTTATGTTAGTTATTTTGTTTATACAAGGAGCAGGAGTAACATAATTGGTGGTGGTAAATTTGTAGAAGACTGGTGCGTAATACATTGGTGAGTTATCTCTTCCCTTAACAGTTTAAGTTTTCAAAGGCTCTTTCTGTGTAGCAGTCTTTTGTATTCCATATTTGATGAAATGCTATTATTCCATCCAAAACTTTTGAAAGAGGAAAGTAGAACACACCTGCTAGTTTCTCTTCCAGTAATAGGGGATACCTTCCTGTTGAATGCAAATTTAGGGGAACTTTGTGATAGAGCCTGAAGTTCTTCTAAAGGTTCTTTTATTGGGAAGCTGGCAAGTAGTGGACTTCTAGAAGCTGTTGCATTTCCTCCTATTTTTCTTTGCCCTAAATTGGTGTTGGAATGTGCAAAGAAATATGATGCCAAGAATAAATGTATCAAGGATGCGTCAGGAGACATCCTAGTTAAAATCAGTTGAGAAACAATAATGGAAGCCCTGCAAATTCCCGAGAAGGAATTATATGAACCACGGACTTATGCTGAAGTAGATCGTGTGTACAAAGCAAAGAAGAAAACATATAGCTCCTTCATAGCATAGGTGTGTCTTACGAAACTAGAGAAAGGCAGATCTAGATTGCCAAAGCCTCTGACAATTGAGCACCTCTGCAAGGACATAGCTGATATGGTTTTTCTTTTAAATAGGGTGAAACGAAACCCTCATGCATTTCATTGGGAGAACTAGATGTACTGCTTTATCCAAAAAATCATAGAAGGAGATAAATTTATTGATTGGGCTAACCTGATAGTAGAGGGGCTTCATAGAGAGCTTTTAAATGTGGCAAATCTAACTGCATTTTATATGTCCTCCTATCTTGTGTATGTCTTAGTATGCTACCGAGCTTGGGAAGGATTGCCTCATGAACTATGGACTAATGATATGAAGATATATGACTACTTTAAATGCTTGCAAAAGGAGAATTTCTCTAGTGTATTCAAAGTTCTAAATGATAGATTTTCAGGTAAGTTGGTTTTTGAATTAAGAGGGAAGGAGAATTGCAAGCTTTTAGAAGAAGCCAGACAAGTGATTAATGTCTACATATGTCATTTCATTCAATTTCCAAGATTCACTTACCTTAGGGTTGGAGCATTTGATGGAGAACCCTTAAGGCTTCCCAGGTTTTGTTTGGATGATATAATCTTAATGGAGCTATGTAGGTAGCTCATTCTAGTTGAGCAAAAATATGGGACATCAAAGAAATCCTTGGGTGTCCTCTTCCCTATTGAGTTGGGACACTATAGGTGCAAAAGCTTTCAAGATGTGAAAGCTGTCAAAGAAGAGTTAGATGCTTATTGTTTGAAAACTTATGTTCCCAGGACTAATTTTGATTATAGAGGCTTTGTAGAAGCAGACCTAAATGTCCCAGAGACATTCATGCATGTTCCTGACTTGGAAGATTTTTGGGTCAATTGTCCTAATGAGTTGGAAGTAAGGAAAAGGCTCTAGTCTTGATTAACTTTGAAACAGATCATCACTTTTAAGCTGAATATGGATACAAATGGTGTTGGAGAAGACAGTGAAGATGATGTGGTGGACTCCTAGTATTCAGAAAATATTGAATTCCTCCCAATTCTTGAGCTAGATTGGAAAGAGTCGGAAGAGGCTAATTTGCAAAAAAGGATGAAAAGGGTGATGGAGAGAACCGAGGCATGGTTGGTGAAGAGAAGTATCCCTATTGCCCCTTTGTAGTCAACAAAGAAACCAATAAAAACCAAGAAGAGGAGTTCAAACAAAAGGCGTTATTTTTTAACTAACATAAGTGTTGATCCACCTTGTGTAGTAAAAATTGAACCCAAAGCTGAACTTGAACTTGAATCATTTTCTTCCCAAGTTCAAGTTCAACAGCAACTTGAACCTGAAGTTCATACAATAAGATTAGCCAAAGAAGAAAAGAAAGAGTTCAAAGGTAGAGGGTCACTCCTAGTGTCATTGTAGACTTAGACACACCAAGTCCTAATCCAAAGGCAGAATCAATAAAGGATCATAGCATACCTAACATGGCAGATGATAAACAATTGCAAGAAGAGATAGGGGATACCCCGAAAGATTCATTGGCTCTTTTGAGCAATTATGATACTCATAAGAAATCTTCTACTACCTCACCATGGTTGGAGACTCTAGTGGCCAAGAAAAGAAACATTTTTCCATTATCAGTTTCCATTGATGATGTGGTGAGCAGGTACCTAGGAAAATCCTCTAAAGTGAAGAAAATGAAAATGGAGTCAAGAATTGATTTTGATGAAAGTAGCGGTCACTGGATGGCCGAAATTGCAAAGACTAAGGAAGATAAAGCTGAAGGAGAGGCTTTGATCCAGGACTTTCAAGTATCCAAGGTGGACTTAAGAAAAGACACTAGAGTCACTGATATGAGGTTTTTCGAGGTGTCAAATAAGAAGATTGCTAGTAGGGTGTAGAAGGATGCCAAGGATAAACAGGAAATGAAAGAAGTGATGAAGAGTATGGCTTAGTATATCCATGCCATTCAGAATCCTGAGCCTTTCCCTCTGAGTGAGATGCCAGCTTCCATCGAGATGAAGTCTCCTAATAATCAACATTTTCTTGATCAGGTTCAGAGGAGCAAGGCGGTGGGTAAAGGCTTTGATGATTGGGTGGAGCGCATGAAAGCTGAAGTTGTCAAACAACTGGGCCATATGGGTCAAACCCACATAGAAGGGGATCTCCTGGTTAAAAAAGTAAAAGCCAGCATCGAGGAATGTGAGTTGGAAAAGACCACATGGACTAGAGAGCTCCACTGGATTGAGGAAATCAAAGAATATGGCTTGCGGAATTTCCTTATGGAAAGGTCAGTTCCTGGACTTGATGGCATGGTTCTTTACGTTATCAAAGAATGTATAGAATGGCAGAACGAAGCTGTGGTCCTAGGAATTTCTGAGTTAAGGGATCTTATGAAGGGATTAAAAACAATTGAAGAAATTATTTCAGGTAATGTAAAATGGATCGATGAGCAATGCCAAGGAAATCAGGAAGTATCAGTTAAACCAATTGAACAAGTGATCAAAGGGGTAAGTTTCTAGTTTGATGAATTCAAAAAGATGAAAGCACCCATAGATGAACATTTTACAAAAGTGGCCAGGATAGAATCCATGATGATCCTTCAATGAGATCATCTAGTTATGCATGCAAGTAAAATAACTGAGGTTAAAAAGTAGAGTGAAGTCTGGAGGCAGAGGATTGATTTTATCGGTCTGTCACATCAACTAGTGATATCCGCTTTCAATGCCACATTTTTAGAATGGAAGGCAGCCCGACTTGCAGCCACCTCCACTCCCTAACTGTCTGAGACACTTGGCAAATTCTGGAAGGCACTTGCTCTCACTTTAGTTTTTCCTTAATGTTTTTAGCTTAGGACAGTTATTAGGTCCATTGGATTTTACTTGCAAGAAGATAGTTTTACTAAGTTAGTTATTTGAGGCCTTGCGTGGCTATATATTGAAAAACTTTTATTGATTACAGGTTTGGCTCTTTGAGTTGGGTGAAACTATTTTCTACAAACTTAACTTCAAGTCTTATGAATACTGATATTGTAGAATATATAAAATATCTTATGGTATTACATATATGTTCAGGCTTTTAAATGATAAATAATGTTGTTTGTCTTATGTGATTTATTTTCTTGTGGAGATAAGTTACATTGAATGAAGCTTGATTGTGATCTGAATGAATTCTATGCTTAGAAGTAACAGAGAGGATTGATATTAAAGTTTAGGATTAAACAATTCAAAGTTTGAGATTGGAATAGAAGTAGATACCCACTTTGAAATCTGCACTTTCTTTTCATGTTGATGAACTGAGTGTTTTCCTTAAGTGTTTTCTGGTGAAAACCATACATGATGTTATTTTGGCTTCTATGTTAATAAGATCTCATTGAAAATCTATTTGGAGGTAGCTGCACCTTATAATTTGCAGAGAGTGTGCTTATAGAAACTCTTTTGTTAGTGTTAAGCTATTTTTCTCTCTTTCATTCTTTAAAAGAGGTCTGAAATCAATCCAGAGAAAAGGGAAGAACTGTATGCTAACAAGTCTGATCTAGAACCTCTATGGCTCATGTCAATCTATCAATGGTAGAAGAAAATAGCTTCTCTTTGGCCTCTCTAAAATCAGCCAATCTATGTGAGGAGCAGTGATTACTACCCCCCTCTACATTAGGCTCTCCTGAATCGGCTGACCCTCTAGCCGATGCCATGTAATAGATAAATTAGATATATGAGGAAATATAAAGAAGAGTATATATAGATCTATGCACATGTACATTATAAGCATCTAGTTTAAATGAAATAAATAAATAAATATATATATATATATATATATATATATATATATATATATATATATATATATATATATATAGATCTATGCACATGTACATTATAAGCATCTAGTTTAAATGAAATATATATATATATATATATATATATATATATATATATATATATATATATATATATATATATATATATATATAAACACATACATGTTACAAATTTTCTAATGAGAAGAGGCTTTGAGTTATGGTTCAATGTAGATTAGTGCGTGCACACTATTCAAGTCATAAACTTGAATGGTGCATGCACGCTATTCAAGTCATAAACTTGAATAGTGCATGTGCGCTATTCAAGTCATAAACTTGAATAGTGCATGCGCGCTATTCAAGTCATAAACTTGAATAGTGTGTGCATGCTATTCAAGTCATAAACTTGAATAGTGTGTGCGCGCTATTCAAGTCATAAATTTGAATAGCGCTAGTGCGCTTTAGCGCTAGCATGCTTTGTAATGCATTGGAATGTACCAAGCCAAAGACTTGGATTTTCTTTGGAGATCCCACCCAAAGGCTTGGAGGATTCAAATAAGCCTGAGACATGTTTTCCAACAGACATACAAAAAATTCACATCTTTTCTTGTGTGCTTCTTGTCAAGCTTACTTGTGGTTCAATAACTTCAAAATCAGACGATGTGATATTTTAGATCTCTCTGTTAGCTATCTAACCATATAATTTATTTTGAATTCTAATTATGTTAAGTTTTTCATCTCTAATTTCTTTTGTATATATGTCTGATTTTTCTCAAAAACCAACATGTAGTATTTTGGGCATAGATTTTTCCTCGTTCGTTGAATTTTGCAACAAGTTACTTTTTTAGAAACTAGAGTCCATAATACACACTTTTAAAACAAAGAAAATTTGATTTTCGATTAGTTTTCAATGATTTCTAGGGGGAGCCCACAGAAATTTCACATTTTTAGGATGTGCGCACTTTAGAAATTCATAAAAAATTATTCATTAATAAAAAAATTAGCAGAAAAATCTAGGATAAACTACGTAGTATTAGCTAACTTCTCACTAGAGGGATTAAAATTTTTTTAAAAAAAAGTTAACATTTTAGGGGGAACACACCAGATGCTATGTTATGTTTTTTCATAAAAAATAGGACCACTTTTTGTGCTCCCCCTTTTTGAGGGCCTTAATCTACACCATTTAAAAAAAAAATTAGTAGTTTAGAAACTAGATTCAGATTATTACAACTCTTTTTCTTGTCGCATCTTAAAATTTTGAGTCTAACTATCTTCAATTTCTTGTTGAAGTTCAGAGTTTTCTGATTTCAAAAAAAAAGTGGCATCTTGTACCCCCTTTTTGGTCCCCCATCTTTGTGCACTTTCCCAGATGTAGATGTAGATTGAAAGTAAGGGGTCAGATATTAGGTCTTAAGTGGTATTAGGTCAAGTATTAGGTTGTATTAATCATATTAAGTCTTAAGGGGTCACATTAATCATATTAGGTCTTAATTGGTCATATTAGTCACATGTTGAGTCTTAATTAGTCTTAATTGGTCAATTAATAGATCCCAATTGGTCAAGTATTAGTCAATGTTAGGTCTTAATTTGTCCTATTTGGTCTTAATAGGTCATATTGGATCTAATTGGTCTTAATAGGTCCTATTAGTTCTTAAGGGTCCAATTAGGAGATTATTAGTAGACCTATTAGGTCTTATTAGGTCATATTAATCAATTTAGGTGCTAATACATCCATACTAGACCTAGTTTATTAATTCTTAAGGGTCATATTAGGTATTAAGTGGTCCTATTATATGTTAAGGGTATTATTAGGTCTTATTAATCATGTTAGGTCTTAATAGGAAATATTAGGTCTTATTACTAATGTTAGGTCTTAAAGGGTCCTATTATGTCTTATTAATCATGTTAGGTCTTAATTTGTCATATTAGTCACATGTTAAGTCTTAATTAGTCTTAATTGGTAAATTAATAGGTCTTAATTGGTGAAATATTAGTCACATGTTAGGTATTAATTGGTCCTATTAGGTCTTAATAGGTCATATTGGACCTAATTGGTCTTAATAGGTCCTATTAGTTCTTAAGGGTCCTATTAGGTCTTATTAGTAGGCATTATGTCTTATTTGGTCATATTAATCAATTTAGGTGCTAATATGCCCTATTAGACCTCTTATTAATTCTTAAGGGTCCTATTAGGTATTAAGTGGTCCTATTAGATGTTAAGGGTCTTATTAGGTCTTATTAATCATGTTATGTCTTAGTAGGAAATATTAGGTATCATTACTCATGTTAGGTCTTAAGGGGTCCTATTATGTCTTATTAATCATGTTAGGTCTTGATTGGTCATATTAGTCACATGTTAAGTCTTAATTAGTCTTAATCGATCAATTAATATGTCCTAATTGGTCAAGTATTAGTCACATGTTAGGTCTTAATTGGTCCTATTGGACCTAATTGGTCTTAATAGGTCCTATTAGTTATTAAGGGTCCTATTAGGTCTTCTTAGTAGGTATTAGGTCTTATTAGGTCGTATTAATCATTTTAGGTGCTAATATGCCCTATTAGACCTCTTATTAGTTCTTAAGGGTCCTATAAGGTAAAGAAAGTGGTCCTATTGGATGTTAAGGTTCTTATTAGTTCTTATTAATGATGTTAGGACTTAAGAGGAAATATTAGGTCTTATTACTCATGTTAGCTCTTAAGGGGTCCTATTTTGTGTTATTAATCATGTTAGGTCTTAATTTCTTAGAGACAGAGAGAGAGTTCATTTTGGTTTATGTTGGTTTCTAATGTTAGGGTTAATGTTGGTTCATGTTCTAGTTTTATGTTGGTTTATTGTTAAGGTTCATGTACATTTCATATTAAGGTTTATTTCTATTAGTAAATGAATTTGTCTTTTTTCAAATTTATTTCTACACTCTATAACCCTCCAAGAAACATCAACTCTTTACTAACAAATGGATTAAACATAAGATATTTAACCCTCTGAATTATGGTACAGCTCCCTAAAATATTTTTAAAAATCAATGAATTTTTATGAAAAAGAGTAGTGCATTTCTGCAAACATTAAACTTTTGACTAGAAAGTTGATAAGGCATAAACAGTAACTTTCATCAATATGACATAATTATTGTGAATTGGAAACAACTAAAAAATATGAAGCTCACAGACTTCAATAAGTAAGAAAATTATACTAATCTAAGGCACAACCTAAACTAGAATTCAAAAAAAGATAAAGACATTCAACCAAGAAATTTTGCTCAATGTAGGATAGCCCAATAGAGATCCACCCAAAATATAAACCAACAGATCTATATTGATAAGTTTCTTTTCATTCACTAGTTCAGAAAACCTTCATCCAAGTCTTTACAAAAATTGCTAAAAAACTTATACTGTTCTATTACTATGGAGGAAATAAATTAACTAACATCCCTTTCAATAGTTTTATCCTGGCTTTATATAGCTATTGGTTACAAATTTAAAAAATAATAAAGTCTATGAAGCTCCTCAATTTTCTGCCCAGAAATGCTTCATATAAATGAAAATATGCTAAAAATGGAAAATACTAAAAACTAAAAACAACGACCCAAAAAACATGGAAAATAACCACTAATCGTGGCTATGCTGGACACTTTAGATTCAATTCTGGGATGACCCAGGCACACGTGCTTTCTTCCACTCTTCATGAGCCAATGATGCACTAATAACTATGGCATGATATGGTAGGCTAATGAGAGAAGTTCTCCACCGAGAACTTTCCTATCTTTGCATATCTGATCCAGCCTTGATCTATGAGAATCAAGGTGATATGCACAAATGACTAGCATAGCCTCAGTGTTGGCTATGGAAGTGAGATCTTTTGTTGTGAGATCTTTTCTATCTCTGATAGCTATTATACCTACCTCCAACTCCTGAGTTATTTTCTTTTCTTTCTTTTTATCTTAAGTTCCCTCATTCATCAGAACAATATTTAGGCACTTAAGATCCTTTTGCATGGTATCAATCAAGCCCTTAAGATCATTAAGTAAGCAGGTCACCCCATCACATCCATCCTTGATGATTGAATTTCTCCATTCAATACTCTTCACAGAAACATACAGGACCTCCTCATTCAGGCCACGAACTAGCTTTTCCATAAGGAATTTAGGGACTTTGTAGTGGTCAATCTCCATCAGCTGACCGACTATACTAGTCCATTTCTTCTTTTCTTTCCTCCAATCTACCAGTTCATCCAATAGTTCTGAGATGATTATTGTCACCATTCCATGAATTTCAATTAACCGAGTGATGTAATCACTTCCCCATTGAATCATCCTTGTGACCCACTTGTTAAAAACATCTACTACTAGTTTATTTCTTTGAATTTGGTCTAGAGTCTTATATACTTCTAGTGAATGAGGGTCAAATGTGTGAGGCACCTGGGCTAATGTAAGTGGAATAGGCTCTTGGACCACTTGAATGAATTATTCCAATCTCTATATGGTAGCCTTTAATTCCTTCTTGTCCCTTTCATCTTTGAAAGTCCTGTGTAGTATTTTTCATGTAGAAGACTTCAAGTGTTTGACATCTGCTACCCTGCTTGCCACTCCCAAATCTATCTTCTCAATAGTAAAGTCCTCAATATATTCTTTAGAAACATGTTTGTCAGACTTTGATATTGCTCGTTCTAATGTTCATCTCCTAGTTTTCTCATCTACCTCTATCATTGAATCCATCTTAGTTCTTTTGGGTTTCACTATGGCTCCCAAGAACTTACTTACCATGTCCTCTGCTGAAAGAGTTATCATTAGGACATTCTATTTCCTACTGATAGAACTTCCTAGCCTACTAAGAGTGGGAGTTGGAGTATGCAAAGTACCACAATTACTGAGGGTTTTCCAAAATCTAGCTGACTTCTCTTTAGAGTCAATGAGTCTTCTCCTAGGCTATCTAAACTAGCTTGCTATGACATATGAGTATCCATGGGATCAAGATCAATAACCTCTTTATCATCAACCAACTTATCACTTTCTTTACTAACTTTTCCCCTTAAGGCCCTTCTTACTGGTCAAGAGCAAGGAGAAGCTTGTTTCATAGGATCAGCTAAAGATTTCTTCTTATTTCTAGTTTTGGAGGTACCTAGAAGGGAAATATTTTTGTCAGTAGAATCAATAGGTTTAACAATAGAATCACCATGTGTTTCTCTTCTTGGGTTATGTCTTCTTCAAATAGGAGGCTTCTTACTATTGACCCATTTCTCGCTTCTCTTAATCACATTGAGGGGCTTGATTATTATGCTCAATCTCTCATCAATACCCTAGTCTATTACAGGTAGTGGTGTACACTTAGTTTGGTTTTGAACTTCTCATCAATTACCTTTGGACCATCATCTTCATCTACTGTTGTGATATCAATTTGAATATTTAGGGTAACAATTTGTCCTAGGGTAAACCTTGACCAGGTCCTTCTTCTTACTTCAAAATCATCAGCACAATCCTCCTAGTAATCCTCTATTTGAGGAATGTGTTGGAATTCAGAGGACAAGTTGAAATGTTGAGCAACATATCCTTTACTATCAAAATCCTTTCTGAGTCTAAATGTTTTTAAATTTAGTTTCATTAATTCATGCTCTAGATTTAGGACATCTGAAGAAGTTTTGCAAGTATAATACACTAATTCAACTGAGAAGTTGGACTTTTCTCTACCCTTCCTTTCCTTGAGTCCTTTATGAACATATGCCAATTGACAAGCCACTTCCACAATGATAAAACTATCAAAAGCATATCTAGGTAATTTGAATGGCTCCCCTTCAAAACCACCCACTCTGAGATATGTAAATCTTCTGAATTGGATGAAGAAACTTCCATAAGTGTTGACAAAGGTTTTTTCCTCTTCAGACATTCTTTGCTCAGTGTTCCCTTGCAGTTCATATGTGAACTTCCCAAAGAAAACTCCATTGACTTTTAGAAAACTATCAACATGATATTATTTCTACAGGTGAGGGTAGTAATCATAGACCTTCATATTTGGGAGGGGTTGTTCATGGAAGAGGCCTTTACACTCTCTAATACAAGAAAAAAAGTAGAATAAGTAAGAGGACATGTGAAAGCTACTGCCTGTTGGAAAATTTTCCAACTGATGATTGAGTTCATCTGCAATGGTTTTAGCCCAGTCAATATATTTTTCCCCTCCGAGAGTGACCTGGATGTAGAAGTACATCGAGTCAGGCCAATAGTAAGCATGTTGGTTTCCTTTAATTCTATTGAGTAGTATAACTAGATCAACTACCTTAGGCTTGAAATGATCTAAAGTAAGTGGCTTTGGGAGCCTAGACCCTCCTTTTTGGGCTTTCAACAACTAGTACTGGGCTATTTCATTCCTGTAGACTTGTCTTTTGGTGGTGAAGATTGATTGAGATGAGGGAATATTCCACCCTTCATATGGATGTCTTTCTAGAATTCCTATTGCCTTTTGGATGAAATCTCTGCATATGTATACTAGTAGACTCCCATCAACATTCTTGATACACTTCTCCTCAAAACTATATCTTTTCACACATTCGACAACTAGCTCTCGAAAAGGGGCTACTATAGGGAAAGTAGCTGCATCAGTCAGACCACTCCGAATGGATTTTTCTAACATGGAACTTGGAATGGGTTCTTTAACACAATTCATAATGTCTTCTAAGGCTCCGATTTTGATCAAGGTGTCTTCACAGTCGGGTAGCAAGCAAATCAAAAGGGAGGTATTTTTGAAATTCAGGACTAGGTTCTTCATTTTGACTCACAAACTTGGAAAGAACAACAAGACATAGTAGCCTTAAAGGAATTTGAATTTGACAAAGTAACGAGTTGTAACTGAAACAAGGAGGCTGAAAAGAGAGACTCACCTGGTTTCTTATGCGACAAACTAAGCTCTATGAGGAGGAAAAGATACCTTCCTCTGCACTAGCTTCATGAGATGTCTCAAACACAATGAACAAAATAGGCTAAGCTTTCCAATTTATCATAAAAAAGTTCACAAAATCCTGGGAGATTCACAATAATGGAAAAATTATGTCACATGAGGTTTAATTAATGATCACCGGGTAACTTTCACCACTTTAATCATTGATTACTATACTTTACTAGATTGAAGTAACATCAAAATGTCGTTTCAATTAATTACAACATCCTCACCATGCGGAAAAATCATAATCAATTGCCAGCTATCCTTTATGTCAAATCACAAATTTCCACTTTTGCAAATTATGAACTTACATTGAACCTTGATCCTTGAACTACAAGAGTTCATAGTCCAAGTTCAACATGAAGATAGAAGGACTACCCTTTGGCACGATTGATAAAATAAAGAAAAACACAAGCGACAAAGAAAGAAAAGATAAAATAAAGGAAGCATTTGCAAAAAGATAACGTTCGTTGAACTTTGAATCTTGAACTACTAGAGTTCAAGGTTCATAGTTCATTGTATGAGTGCGCGCTACAAAGACAACATGCCGCTAAGCTTACGAATAAAGAGGGACAATCATACGAAAGGGTGTTATTGAACATTGAACATTGAACATTGAACATTGATCTATGATAGTTCAAGGTTCAAGTTCAATCGACAAGGTCTTTATGTAAGGAAATGAAACTTTGAGTGAAACACACCTTTAAAGATTATGGGGCGATTTTGGGAAAATTTGAGCTTGAGAAAATTAAACAAAATCTATTGATAACAATGGCTCCAGCTAGAGACAAGACCTCTTGAGAGAGAAGGATGAACCTATAGCTTTGGTTTCGCAGACCAGGAGAAACTTAGAAAAGAAAGGGATGGAAAAAGCAAAAAGGACAAAATAGAAAACAACACAGCAAAAAGATATGTACAGAAAATAGGGCAAACCTGTTCAATGTTTATACAACTTGAGATCTTAACCATTAAAGGTCAAGGGTAGAACAATACCATCCAAATGCTCCATTTTGAAGGAATTACCTCCCAATGCTTTATTGATGATGAACAGGCCCTTCCAAAGTGATTCGAATTTTCCATGGGCACCCTTAGGTTCCCGCATTTTGTCCCATAACAATACTTGATCACCCTCCATAAAATTTCTAGGCCTGGCCTTCTGATAAAAAAATTTCTTAACTCGAGCCTGGTGTGTGGCTATTTGACTTACCATTTCTTCTCTTTCCTCCTATATTTTGTTGAGATACAAAACTCATTTCTCAAGGGCATCTTGGTAAACCTGATCTTCAATTTTTTTTTGCAGTTTCATGGTAGCTAGTTCTAGTGGTAGTGAAAGATGGGCTTCAACACCATAAACCAATTCAAAGGGTGAAATGCCAATTTCTCTTTTTGGAGAAGTTTGATTAGTCTAGAGAGCTTCAAATAGTTTCTTATGCCAATCCTTAGCATTTTCACATACTAGCTTCCTCATTATCCTGATCAAGTTCTTATTACTTGATTCCGCCTATCCATTTCCCTATGGATAATAGTCAGATGTGTGGGATAGGTAGATGTCGTGGTCATAAAAAAAAAATTTAACTCATGAGAAGAGAAATTTGTAGCATTATCTGTAACCAACTTAGTTGGAACACCAAACCTTACCAAGATGTAATTCTTTACAAACTCACACACTACTTTAGATGTGGTCTTCTTAACAAGGACCGCTTCTACCCATTTCATGAAATAGTCTATCACAGTGAGAATGTGGGTGTGTCCAGCACTTGAAGGAGGGTTGTTTGGGTCGATGAAGTCTAACCCCCACTGCTCAAAAGGTTCTTCTATGACCACTAGCCGCAATGGGAGATCTGCCAACTACAATTTTCCACCAAACAATTTACATTTTTCACAATTTGCAACCCACTTATAAGCATCGTCAAACATTCCTGGCCAGTAATAACAATTCCTAATAATTTTAAGAGTGGTTACTGTGGAAGATAAATTACCACCACATGCCTCACTATGAAATTTCCTAAGTAATCTTTCTTGATGTTCTTTGTCAACACACCTCAAGAAGGCTCCATCCAAACCCTTTTTATATAGTATGTCATCCAAAATAACATACTTTGCAGCCTTTAACTTGAGATTTCTTCTTTCTTTGGGTTTAGATGAGAGGGACAGTCTCCACAAGAAAGGTAAAATGCTACATCCAAAAACCAGGAATCATGAAGACTAACAAAAAGAATAGAGGGTATACTGCTATCAGGGTCCTACTCAGACATAAGTTTATATAATCCTTGACCTCAAACTAGCTTGGTAGGATGAATTTCTAGGTCAAATTTATGAATCCTGGAAATCCACGTGGCGCGGTTGTTCATCCCTATCTCTTGTTGAGTTAGGACGTCTTTGACAGTAGAGGTAGGAACAAAACCAATTGAGTGAGAATGTAGAATGTAGAACCTGAAAGCCTTCACTGGTTTTACCACCACATATGCTTGCTTCTCAACCAATGGATAATTTAACTCATGCTTTTTGAGAGGTATGCTCATGAAAGCAATGGGCACCTCTTCATCCTTATCATTCATTTGCAACAAAATTCTAGACACTGTATGTTCTGAGGCATAACAGTGTATTATGAAGTCTTTCTTGTAATTTGGATTTATTAAAGTGGGAGCATCTACTATAGCTTTCTTGATATCATCAAATGCTTTGATAGCTTCTGTGCTCCATTTAAATGGGTTCTTCTCACTCAAGAGGCTCAGCATATGCTTAGTTATTTTCGCAAAGTCTGGAAAAAACCTTCTGAGGAAATTAGTTTGCCCAAAGAAAGACTTAACACCAGTCCTATTTGAAGGTAAACCAAGCTGTTGGATTGCTTTAACTCTTTCTGGATCAATCTTGATCCCTTCTTTTGACACGATGTGTCCCAACAATTTACTTTTCATGACTTTGAAGACATACTTCTTTGGATTTAATGAAATGACATGTTCCCTGCATCTCTGTAGAAATGATCTTAAATCCCTTAGATGGTTTCTACGCCTCTTGGAAAACACAGTTAGATCATCAAGATAAAAAAATATTACCTTATTAAGAAGATGGTTAAAAGAAGAATTCATTGCATGTTGGAAAGTGGCACCTATATTAATCAAGCCAAAAGGCATTTTTTTATAAGCATATGTGCCCCATGGGGTAGTAAAATTTGTTTTATGCTAATCCTAGTCAGCTACCTTGATCTAGTTATAACCAAAGAAACTGTCTAGCATTGACATCATCTCTAAACCTGCCATAGTCTGTAGAATATGGTCCATAATAGGGAGTCCATAGTTATCCTTTAGGCTACATTGGTTCAATTTCCTAAATGTTGCACAGATTCTTACCTCGCCATTTTTCTTCTTGATAGGAACAATATTCACAATCTAGGTAGAATGATGAATAGGATAAATGATACGGGCCTATAGCATTTTTTCTACCTCTTTTTGAATTGCCTCGAAAACTTTTGGGTTATAGTTTCTTAATTTCTGCCTAAAGGGTGAAGTGCCCAGCTTGAGAGGAATCTGGTGCTAGAATTTCCCTCCTTTCAAATTTTTTAAATCATGGTAGGACCAAGCAAAGGTATCTCGATATTCCTTCAAAAAATTGACAAATCTTTATTTCTCATCTGAAGTGCAACACTTTCCCAGGTTTATACACCTAGGTTCTTCTTCCTCCCCTATATTTACCTTCTCATAATCACCTTGATTCGTGTCTTCTTAAGGTGATGGAGGAGATTTCAAAGCATCATATCTTTCAAATTGGCTCTCAAGAGAGACGACCCCTTTAGGAATATGATTTCCTTCTAATTGGAAGATCCCTTCATCTATTACACCATCTTGGGAAAACTCATCACAGGTTGATGAAGATCCTTCAAAGAATGTGGTACTAAAAACTTCTGCCAACTGCAAGAATTTATCAATTTATTTATCATCTTGAAAGACCCACCAATGCTCAGCATTATTCAAAACTTTGAGTCTGTTCAATTTTATAGGAACTTTTCTTAAAATCCAAATGTGGCAACAACAGGGAGGAAGAAACTGCTAGGGAATCAGCTTTGTTGTTCAGCTCTCTAGGAACAACTTCTATGGAGAAAGCTTCAAATTCTTCTATCTCATCCCAAACGTGATTTCTATAGTGTTTGAGTCTTTCATTTTTTTCTGAATACATTCCTCTTACTTGTCTCACCACAAGTTATGCATCCCCTCTAGCTCAGAGTACCTATATACCCATCTTCTTTGCCTCTTCAATACTGAGCAAAAGAAACTCATATTCGACAGTGTTGTTTGTATTATCAAAATCCATCTTAAAAGCCCATGGGAAAAGGTCTACTTCTGGTGATATCAATACAACCCCTGCTCTAGAACCAATAGAAGCACAACTACCATCAAACACCAAAGTCCAAAGGCCATCATACTTATTAGTTGTCACTTCTTCATTCATGTCTAGTGTGGATGAGATCATATAATTTCCAAACTCAGATTCCTGGTAGAGTATCTGAGACTTGGGATCTTCATATGGGAATATTATGTATTTTGATTTTCCTTCTGGTTGTAAGACAACCCTTTTATCTCCCACTGGAATAATTGCTTGCAACTAGTCAAGTTTGATCTCTCCTCCAAGATCCCAACATAAAGTCCTACTTAGAAGCATACCATAGCTTGCTGGAATATCAGCTACAAGTATAGTTAGTTTAATCTTTTTACTGGGGTATGCTGCAAGGGTTACTTGAGCATCCTTGATTTGTCCAACTAAGGGGACTTATTTTGCATCTAGGGCATAGCATTGACAAAAGGTTGTAGTAAAGGGAAGATCTAGAGATTTGGCTACTGGAGTAGGCATGATATTATCAAATGCCCCTAAATCTATAACATAATTGTTCAACTTAAAGCCATGAATAAACAAGGAAAAATAAAAAGGCTCTAGTTTTAATCCTATAGGAGGACTCTTTTCTTGTGGAGGATTCTTTTCTTTGGTAGCTTGAGTTTCTACAGTAGCTTGTTTTGAGAAATAAGCATTAGTAGTTTCATTAGTATTTTTATCTGCAAGAGGTTGACCTAATTTAACATGTTTGACAAGTCTTTCCAACTCCTTTGGGTTCATTCTAAGATATTCAGTAGGGGAAACTTGAATCTTAGAACTTTCACAGAAATCAATGATATCAAAAGAAGTACTAGAATTGTTTTTCTTTAATGATTCATCTTCTTTAGAAAAGGAGCTTTTAAAGGTTGATGATTTTTGCAAAAAGTCTTTACCTTTGTCCCACCATTGTGATGTTGATGGTGTGTCATTGGCTTGAGAATTGCGGTAACTTCTAGTTAGCACAGTACATATAGGGTCTTGTAAAGTTTCCAAAGTACTTCCTCCTCGCTCAGAGTCAGACTTGTATTCTATATAATAATTTTTGGAGCCACCAAACAACTAAGGACTCACTGCATCATCAGGTGATTCTTCTATCAATTCTTGGTTCACATGCATCTACATTGATCAGATCATTTCTGGACAGGAGGTACCATCATGATCCTCTGTAAGGTGGAAGCTACACATATTAGCTCTTCTAGGAGGAGCTTCTAATAAATTCTTATCAGTCAGGGGATAATTCTAAGATCTGTGACTAGGTCCAACTTGTTCAGGAATCCCTCTAGGAATATCTTGATACAAAGGAAGAGGATTGGTATTGCTTTTAGGAAGCTACCTCTTAAGGGTAATCACATCATTTACTAATCTTTGCAGCATAGGATCAGAAGTGTTGGAAATATAGATGGAGTAACTGAGAGGGGGTTGAATCAGTTAACCACAAAAATATTACCATAGATCCCTTAGATGTCTTAATAATTCATTTACTGCCATCACTCTATAAACATACAGAGAAATGTTGAAACTCAGTTATTGCAATGAATATTAATTATAACTATTCTTAATTATTCATCAGTGATTAACATGCATGCATAAAGAAAATAACATGAACACAAGAGACACCAGATTTAACGTGGAAACCCAATATGGGAAAAACCACCAATGTAACTAGTTACTATTTTTCACTCTTCTAAAGTGAGCCCTGTTAGGAGCCAACCCGATTAAAGGTTACAAAACACACTGTTAGGTGTGACCTTGTTAGAGGATTTAATCACCTTGTTAGGAATGGCCTTGTAAGAGGTCTTTGAAATAATTCGATAGAACTATCACCTTGTTAGAGGATTTACAAAATGGCTGTTAAACCAACTCTGTTAAGAGATTTTGAAATAATTGCTAGAATGGTAAGAAAGTAACAATGAAGTGACCTGAATAAGATGCAACTGAATTACTGATTATAGATCTTTGTTCTGCTTCACTAGATCCTTCCTCATCAAATATATCTCTGTTGCTCCTCAAGGATATCTAATCATCCTTCAAAATTTGCACTCACTTTCTTTTTCACTTGCACACATTTAATTCACAACTTGACCTTGTATATATATCATTCAGATTGTCCATTCACATTGTCAAGTCGACACTAATAACCATTACAAACATTAACACTCATTACAACAGTCGGCTGA
This sequence comes from Chamaecyparis obtusa, assembly GCA_027943335.1. Taxonomy (NCBI): domain Eukaryota; kingdom Viridiplantae; phylum Streptophyta; class Pinopsida; order Cupressales; family Cupressaceae; genus Chamaecyparis; species Chamaecyparis obtusa. The sequence goes on along the minus strand of BSBK01002465.1, from coordinate 445,799 downwards.
ATAAACAAACTTTATTTCTCAAAAAAATTCTTTACTGGGCCGACCTTGCTCGGTAAACACTAATCTTGAAAAGATTTCCTTTGGTGACCAAGAGATCTCAGTAATCACAGAAAACTGCCTTACTGACCGACTGAGCTCGATAAAGACTGGGAATCACTTAGCTGACCGATTGAGCTCGATAATCACTGGGAACTACTTTGCTAACCGACTGAGCATGATAAGTGATATGACATTTGTGTGACATCAAAGACAACACACAATTAATCCAACAAACTCCTTTAGACAATTGTATCCAACAATCTCCCTCTTTGACATTGATGGCAACACAAGATGTCATAGCACAATGAAATTTCACAGAAAACATAGAGTAAAGAACATATCCTTAGCTTCATTCTAATTCTCATCTATGAGAACTCCCTTTGTTAGCAAACTTCTCTTTCAAGCTGAAAACTCTCCTTCTTAACTTCTCAAACTCTCCAAGAAAACTCTCCCTCTTAACTTCTCAGACTCTCTGAGAAAACTCTCCCTCTTAGAAACCTTAAGAAATTTCTTGAATTATGATAGAAAACTCTCCCTCTTTGACAACACATGCCAAAGACAACACATACCAGGTGAATAGAAATGTACCTTGAGTACTGATTCATATGCAATGATTCCTTGACTAAGCTACATCAACTGACTGATCTTCAGTATGCTCTGGTTGATGGATCACTAAAACTTTATTTAGTGAGCCTCGGATAGGGGAATGACCCCTAACATACCTCTTAGATACAAGAATGCATCCTTAGGTAGTGGTTTGGTGAATATATCTACAATTTGTTCTTTTGTATGAATATATTCCAATTTAATTTCCTTGTCCTACAATTCTCTGACAAAGTGATATTTTATAGCAATGTGCTTAGTTTTGGAATGCATTACTGGATTCTTTGAAATATTTATTGTACTTGTATTATCACAAAATATAACAACTAGTTCTTTGATCTCAACCTTCATGCCTTCCAATAACTGTTTAAACCAAACAATATTAGAGTAGTTTATTGCTGCAGCAACATATTCTGCTTCTGCTGTGGATTGGGATGTGCAATTTTGCTTTTTACTGGTCCAAGATACCAACCTCTTGCCAAGAAAGAATGCTCCACCACTTGTACTCTTTCTTTCATCAATGTTTCCAGCCTAATCAGCATCAATAAACACTTTTAAGTCCAGATTGCCTCCAAATTTATACCACAATCCATAATCTTCAGTTCCTTTCAAGTATCTCAAGATTCTTTTGATTGCCATCATATGATTTTCTCTAGGTTTTGCTGAGAATTTTGCTACTATACCAACTGCTAAGGCAATATCAGGCCTTGTATGAACTACATATTGTAATTTTCCAATCATTGATTTGTATAAGGTCTAATCTACTTCTTTTGAATCATCATCTTTCGTAAGCTTCAGTCTAGTACACATGGGGGTACCAACTGGTTTTGCATCTTCCATACCAAACTTCTTAAGTATTTCCTTGATGTATTTAGACTAAGTAATGTAGATATCGTTCTTGCTCTGCTGAATCTGAAGACCAACAAAGAACTTTATTTGACAAAACATAGACATTTCAAATTCTTTGTTCATTTTCTCTAAAAATTCCTTTCATTGATCATCATTACTTGTAAACACAGTATCATCCACAAATATTTCTGCCAAAACAATTTTGTTATCTGGTCCTTCCTTGATGTACAAACTACTATTATCATTAGCTCTTATGAAACTAATCTGAATAAGATAGTTATGTAATCTTTCATACCATGCTCTAGGGGCTTGTTTCAGACCATACAATGCTTTGTGTAACTTGCAGACCATATTCCTTTTGTCTAGATCAATAAAACCTTTAGGTTGCTCAATGTAGACTTCTTCATCAAGAATACCATTGAGAAATGTAGATTTTACATCCTTCTGATATACCTTAAATCCTTTATGTGCCGCATATGAGAGTAGACTTCTTACACCTTATAATCTTGCAAGAGGAGCAAAAGTCTCACCATAATCTATGCCCTCTTCTTGAGAATATCCTTTACACACCAATCTAGCTTTGTTTCTTGATACTTGACCATCTTCATTCAACTTATTCTTGAATACCCATTTTGTTCCAATTACATTTTTATCTTTAGGCCTAGGTACAAGAGTCCATGTTTTGTTCTTCTCTATTTGTTTTATTTCTTCATTCATAGCCTCAATCCAACTTTCATTTTCCAATGCATCTTTTACATTTCTAGGTTCAAAATCAACAAGTAAACATGTAACTTTTAGTTTACTTCTTGTCATAGTACCTTCTGATTTGTTTCCAATAATCTGATCTGGTGTATGATGCCTCCTAACATACTTGGCCAATATAGGTTCCTTGCCTCTTGAATGAGTTACATTGTCATCTTCTTAAATTTCATCTTCAAGTTCTGGTTGCTTAAGCTCGGTAGATATTGGCTCGGTAGCTTCAGACTCAGACTCGGGTCCTTGTGACTCTGTTTGAACTTCTTCTTGTGACTCGGTTTGAACTTCTTCTTGTGACTCAGTTTGAACTTCTTCTTGTGACTCAATTACTGTACTGGGCTCGGTAGATGCAATCTCCTTATTGAAAGATGTGTCTAGTAATGTATCAGGTTTAATGTAAACAAATCTCCTGTAATCCTCTGGTTCCTTTTTGCTTTCTTCTTTAGTCTTTTCTGCAAACTCATCAACTTTCACATGTGCACTTTCTATGATTTTGTGAGTAGACAAATTCAAACATCTATATGCCTTACTTTTTCAAGAATATCCCAAGAATATTCCTTCATCACTTTTCACATCAAATTTGCCTTTTCTAGATTCTTTTAAGATGTAATGTTCACTTACTACCAAATACTTTCAGGTAACTTACACTGGGTTTATAGCTATACCATAACTCATAAGGAGTTTTGAATGTGTCTTTCTTCAACTGTACTTAGTTTAAGGTATGAACTATAGTGTTGATAGCTTCCTTCCAGTATTTCATAGCAATGTTCTTTTCAATCATTAGAGTCATTGCACAATCCATGATGGATCTGTTCCTCCTTTCAGCTATTCCATTCTGCTCAGCAGTTCTTGGGGCTGATACCTGTCTTTTGATTCCTCTTTCAATGCAAAAATTATTGAATTCATGGGAGATGAATTCACCACCTCTTTCTGATCTTAAGCACTTCATTCTTTTCCCTATTTCCTTTTATACTCTTGCCAAATACCATTTGAATTTATCAAATGCTTCTGACTTTTCTCTTAGATACATAACAGTCATCATTCTAGAGTAGTCATCAACAAAGAGAATAAATAATTTTTCTCCAGTATAGCTCTCAATTCCAATAGGTCCACATAAATTAGTATGCACAATTTCCAAAATATCTTCAGACTGATAGTTTTTACTTTTAAAACTAGACTTTCCCATTTTACCAATCTGACAATTCTTGCATAGACCAATATCAGGTTTCTTCAAAGTCGGAATGCCTCTTACTTTCTTGAATTTTCTTATTTTCACCATGTTATCAAAATTTACATGACATAACCTTTTGTACCATAACCAACTTTCTTCAATTTTAGCAATAAAACATGAGCATTCACCAAGATCAAGATAAAACAAGTTACCTTTGGTTTGTTTGCCTGATCCAATCAGTTTTCCCTTGTCATCCAACAGTCTTGTTTTGCCATGCATGAATTCAACCTTGAATCCAATGTTGATTAGTTGAGCTACACTTAGAAGATTATGCTTTAGTCCTTCAACCCAATATGCATTATCACATATAAGTTCTTTGGTTAATGAGATTCATCCTCTTCCTTTTATGCAACAAGATTCATTGTTTCCAAACCTGACATTACCACCATCATAGTCTTCAAGGTGTTCAAACTTTGTTCTATCACTAGTCATATGATGTGAACATCCACTGTCTATGATCCATGTATCATTTTTTCTTACATGAGAGATAAGTGCCATCTTATCTTCATCATCATCAGATTCATCTTTTACACCAATGTAGACAATTTCATCTTCACTGTTATTAGAATTCTTAGCCATAAAACATGTTTTATTACCTTTATCCTTGAATGATTTGAAATTCTTCCTACCATTGTACTTGTGACCTTTCTTCTCATCCTTGCTTTGCTTGTTTGGGCACCTAGCTGTAATATGACCAATTTATTCACATGAAAAATAGATTAAGGGAGTTTTACCTTTGTATTTACCTCTGCCTCTAGTATATTTCTTTGCAAGTAATGCTTCAATAACTTCAAGATCACTATCAGAACTTTCCTCTGATTCTTCTTCACTCTCTGACTAGGTGTCCTTTATTTTCTTTCCCTTCTTAAGTGAAAGTTTGGCCTCAAATGTTGATTCAATATTTTTGGAAGTTGGAACATAGTTGTCATAGTTATCCAACTCAAAGGCTGTCAATTTTACCACTAAAGCATCCAAAGTTATATTGTGATTTTCTTCACATCTTCTTTCTTGAATAGTAGATACTCTTATTGCATAGATAGGAATTAATGTTCTAAGAACCTTACTTATAACAGTTTCATCATCAATTTTTCCTCTAGAGGCTCTGATTGCACTAACACTTGCCTTGATCCTTTCAACATATTTTGCAATATTTTCATCTTCTCTCATTTTCATCTGATCAAACTGTCCTCTTAGGCTTTTTGCTTTGGCTCTCTTCACATTGTCATCACCACCATAAATTTTCTTCAGCTTGTTCCACATTGCATAAGTAGTTGTGCAGTCTTTGATCTCATCAAATTCTTCATAGCTGAGAGCTAATGCAATGTCTATCATCATGGTGTTATGGTTATTTTTCTCTACAATGTCTTCAACAGTTAATGTGCCAGTAGGAGTTGTATATTCTCCATCAAGATATTTGCATCCTAAATCACCAATGGAAGCCAGATGAAGTCTCATGAGACCTTGCCATGCTAAAAAGTTATCTCTGTTAAGCCTTGGAATTTCTCTCTTGTAAGACATCCTGATCTTTAGCTTAGGTCCTTGAAACCCTTCCTGCAAGCACCAAAATCTATGATACCAATTGTTGGAAATATAGATGGAGTAACTGAGAGGGGGGGTGAATCAGTTAACCACAAAAATATTACCACAGATCCCTTAGATGTCTTAATAATTCATTTACTGCTGTCACTTGGTAAACATATAGAGAAATGTTGAAACTCGATTATTGCAATGAGTATTAATTATAACTGTTCTTAAGTATTCATCAGTGATTAACATGCATGCATAAAGAAAATAACATGAACACAAGAGACACCAGATTTAACATGGAAACCCAATATGGGAAAAACCACCAATGTAACTAGTTACTATTTTTCACTCTTCTGAAGTGAGCCCTGTTAGGAGCCAACCTAGTTAAAGGTTACAAAACACACTATTAGGTGTGACCTTGCTAGAGGATTTAATCACCCTATTAGGAGTGGCCTTGTAAGAGGTCTTTGAAACAATTTGATAGAACTGTCAGCTTGTTAGAGGATTTACAAAATGGTTGTTAAACCAACTCTATTAAGAGATTTTGAAATTACTGCTACAATGGTAATAAAGTAACAATGAAGTGACCTGAATAAGATGCAACTAAAATGTTGATTACAGATCTCTATTTGGCTTCACTAGATCCTTCCTGATCAAATATATCTCTATTGCTCCTCAAGGATATCTAATCATCCTTCAAAATTTGCACTCTCACTTTCTTTTTCACTTGCACACATTTAATTCACAACTTGACCTTCTATATATATCATTTGAATTGTCCATTCACATTGTCAAGTCAGCACTAATAATCATTACAAACATTAACACTCATTACAACAGTCAGCTAAATAAACAAACTTTATTCCTCAAAAAAAATTCTTTACTGGGCCGACCTTGCTCGGTAAACACTAATCCTGAAAAGATTTCCTTTGGTGACCAAGAGATCTTGGTAATCACAGAAAACTGCCTTACTGACCGACTGAGCTCGATAAAGACTGGGAATCATTTAGCTGACCGAATGAGCTTGGTAATCACTAGGAATTGCTTTGTTGACCAACTGAGCATGATAAGTGATATGAAATTTGTGTGACATCAAAGACAACACACAATTAATCCAACAAACTCCTTTAGAAAATTGTATCCAACATAGAAGAAGATGTATTTTGTGCATTGGGTAGTTGGACATCTTTTCTCCACTTCCCTGCGGTGATCAAATCATCTTCTAGTTTAGTAGCTTGGCTTTGAGCAGTTGCCAAGTCTACTAGTCTATTCCTTTTAAGATGAAAATTGATGTTTTTGGGCATAGAATTTACAAAGAAACACTGCTAGTTTTCAGGGGTGGGCCTTTTTGTGGCAGGAATCTTATGAATGACTTTGTTATACCGAGCCACATAATCCCTCATTGGCTCATGAATCTCCTTTTTCATCTGTGTAAGTTTAGCCAACAGAGAATGCTCATTGTCTGCACTTTTGAAACGGCCTTCAAATGTAGTTTTCATGGCATTCCAATCTGTTATGGACCCTGTAGGAAGATTCCCAAACCATTCCACTGCTCCTTCTATGAGGGTTTGAACAAAGAACCTAACTGCTACATCTTCAGTTTTCACCCCTAGAATGCTAGTGGATACATTGAAAGAATTGAAATGTTCTTCTACAACTAATTTTCCATCACCGTAGAACCTTGGAAGGACATCTTTGGCTCCTTTGGGAAGAGCATGGTGAGTGGCTAGAGCTAAAGGGCCTACTGCATTACCCCACAGTTGAACCATGATAACTGTTGGAAACATAGTTAGAAGAGGAGGGGCTTGAATCCTTGATAGAGTTAAGGCTTGCCAATCACAAGTTTTAGTAGATGGATAGAAAGATTCTTTAGGAGGAGAAGGTCTTCTTTGAGACTTTTTCTTAGAGGGACAGACTCTTGTGGTTTCAAGATTTTTCAATTCTTCAAAAATACTGTCAAAAATACCTGCCTCTCTCTAAGCCCTAGTGTAAGGTCTAGACTCTAGCTTGACAATTATATGGTCTTTGAAATTCTCTATCGACTACTACAGCTTCTCAAGCTACGTGGAGACCCCTCAACCATTCACCGATCTCTTCCTCTTCTTCTAGCACCAATTGAACTTGTTGATATTGTTTGTTGCTTGGTTTTTCATTCTAAGCTAGATTATTTAGGTCTACAATAACATCCTCTTGAGTGTCATGAAAATTCAGACCAGGTTGTAGGACTGGGGGAACTTTGGCTTGACCAGTTATTATATCAGCTAGAAATACCATGATTACACATTAAAACAAGTAAAGACATTGGTTTACTAGTTTAGCTCCCTAGTAGAGTCGCCAAAAACTATTAGTAAATGAATTTGTCTCTTTTTCAAATTTATTTCTACACTCTATAACCCTCCAGGAAACGTAAAATCTTTACTAACAAATGGATTAAACATAAGATATTTAACCCTTTGAATTATGGTACAGCTCCCTGAAATATTTTCAATGAATTTTTATGAAAAAGACTAATGCATTTCTACAAACATTAAACTTTTGACTAGAAAGTTGATAAGGCATAAACAGTAACTTTCATCAATATGACATAATTACTATGAATTGGAAATAACTAATAGATCTGAAGCTCACAGACTTCAATAAGTAAACATTATACTAATCTAAGGCACAACCTAAACTAGAATTCAAAAATAGATAAAGACATTCAACAAAGAAATTATGCTCAATGTAAGATATCCCAATAGAGATCCACCCAAAAATATAAACCAACATATCTATATTGATAAATTTCTTTTCATTCACTGATTCAGAAAACCTTCATCCAAGTCTTTACAGAAATTGCTAAAAAACTTATACTATTCTATTACTATGCAGGAAATAAACTAACATCCCTTTCAAAAGTTTTATCATGGCTTTATATAGCCATCAGTTACAAATTTCAAAAATAATAAATTCTATGAAACTCCTCAAGTTTCTTCCTGGAACTGCTTCAGATAATCGAAAATATGCTAAAAATAGAAAATAATAAAAACTAAAAACAACGACCCAAAAAACATGGAAAATAACCACTAATCCTGGCTGAGCTGGATGCTTTAGATTCAATTCTGGATGACCCGGGCACACGTGCCTCCTTCCACTCTTCATGAGCCAATGATGTGCTGATAACTATGGCATGATATGGTAGGCTAATGAGAGCAATTCTCTGCCTGATAACTTTCCTATCTTTGCATATCTGATCCAGCCTTGATCTATGAGACTCAAGGTGATCTACACAAATGACCAGCATAGCCTCAGTGTTGGCTATGGAAGTGAGAACTTATGTTGTGAGCTCTTTGCTCTCTCTAATAGGTGTTATACCTACCTCCAACTCCTGATTTATTTTCTCTTCTTTCTTTATATCCTGAGTTCCCTCATCCATCAGAACAATATTTAGGCACTTAAGATCCTTTTGCATGGTATCAATCAAGCCCTTAAGATCATTAAGTAAGTGGTTCACCCCATCACATCCATCCTTGATGATTGAATTTCTCCTTTCAATACTCTTCACAAAAACATACAAGACCTCCTCATTCAGGCCATGAACTGGCTTTTCCATAAGGAATTTAGGCACTCCGTAGTGGTCAATCTTTGTCAGCTGACTAGCTATACCAGTCCATTTCTTCTTTTGTTTCCTCCATTTTGTGAGTTCATCCAATAGTTTTGAGATGATTTTTGTCACCATTCCATGAGTTTCAATTAACTGAGTGATGTAATAACTTCCCCGTTGAATCATCCCTGTGACCCACTTGTTAAAACATCTACTACTAGTTTATTTCTTTGAATTTGGTCCAGAGTCTTGCGGACTTCTGGTGAATGAGGGTCGAACATGTGAGGCACCTAGGATAATGGAAGTGGACTAGGCTCTTGGACCGCCTGAATGAATTCCGCCAATCTCTGTAGGGTAGCCTTTAATTCCTTCTTGTCCCTTTCATCTTTGAAAGTCCTATGAAGTATTTTTCATGTAGAAGACTCCAGGTGTTTGCAATCTACTGCCCAACTTGCCACCCCCAAATCTATCTTCTCAATAGTAAATTCCTCAATAGATGCTTTAGAAACATGTTTTTCAGACTTCGGTATTGCTCATTCTATTTTCCACCTCCCAGTTTTCTCATCTACCTCTATCATTGACTCCATCTTAATTCTTTTGGGTTTCACTATGGCTCCCAAGACTTATCGGTAGGACATTTTGTTTCCTGCTGATAGAACTTCCTAGCCAACTGAGAGTGGGAGATGGAGTCTGAAAAGTGTCACTCACCATGGTTACTGAGGGTTTTCCAGAATCTAACTGACTTCTCTTTGGAGTTAATGAGTCTTCTCCCAGGCTATCTAAACTAGCTTGGTCTGATATATGAGTATCCATGGGATTGAGATCAATGACCTCTTTATCATCAACCACTTTATCATTTTTTTTACTAACTCTACCCCTTAAGGTCCTTCTTACTAGTGAAGAGTAAGGAGAAGCTTGTTTCATAGGATCAGCTAAAGATTTCATCTTATTTATAGTTTTGGAGGTACGTACAAGGGAAATATTTTTATTAGTAGAATCAATAGGTTTGACAACAGAATCACCATGTGCTTCTCTTGTTGGATTATGCCTTCTTAAAAAAGGAGGCTTCTTAGTATTGACCCATTTCTCAGTTCTTTTAATCACATTGAGGGTCTTGATTATTATGCTCTCTCTCATCAATACCCAAGTCTATTTCAGGTAGTGGTGTACCCCTAACTCTAGTTTTGAACTACTCATCAATTACCTCTCCACCATCATCTTCATCTACCATTGTGATATCAATCTAAATATTTAGGGTAACAATTTTTCCTAAGGTAAACCTTGACCAAGGCCTTCTTCTTACTTCAAAATCATCAGCACAACCCTCCCAGTAATCCTCTATTTGGGGAATGTGTTGGAATTCAGAGGACAAGTTGAAATGTTGAGCAGCGTATCCTCTACTATCAAAATCTTTTCTAAGTGCAAATGTTTTCAAATTCAGTTTCCTTAATTCATGCTCCAGATTTAGGACATCTGAAGAAGTTTTGCAATTATAATACCCTAATTCAACTGGGAAGCTGGACTTTTCTCTGCCCTTCCTTTCCTTGACTTCATTATGAACATATGCCAATTGATGAGCCACTTCTGCAATGATCAAACTATCAAAAGCATATCTAGGAAATTTGAATGGCTCCTCTTCAAAACCACCCACTCTGAGATATGTAAATCTTTTGAATTGGATGAAGAAACTTCCATAAGTATTGACAAAGGTTTTTGCCTCTTCAAGCATACTTTGCTTAGTGTTTTCTTGTAGTTCATATGTCAACTTCCCAAAGAAAAATCCATTGACTTTTAGAAAACTATCAACATGATATTCTTTCTATAGGTGAGGGTAGTAATCGTAGACCTTCATATTTGGGAGGGGTTGTTCATGGAAAAGCCCTTTCCACTCTCTAGTACAAGCTAAAATGTAGAACAAGTAAGAGGACATGTGAAAGCTACTGCCAGTTGGAAAATTTGCCAACTAATGATTGAGTTCAGTAGCAATGGTTTTGGCCTAGTCAATATATTTTTTCTCTTCAATAGTGACCTGGATGTAGAAGTACATCTAGTCATGTGAATAGTATGCATGTTGGTTTCCTTTAATTCTATTGAGAAGTATATACAGCTCAGCTACCTCGGGCTTGAAATGGTTTACAGTAAGTGGCTTTGGGAGCCTGGACCCTCCTTTTTGGGCTTTCAGCAACCAGTATTAGGCTATTTCATTCCTGTGGACTTGTGTCTTGGTGGTGAAGACTGATTGAGATGAGGGAATATTCCACCCTTCATATGGGTCTCTTTCTAGAATTCCTATTGCCTTTTGGATGACATCTCTGCTTATGTATACTAGTGGACTCCCATCAACCTTCTTGATACACTTCTCCTCAAAACTATATCTTTTGCACATTCGACAACTAGCTCTCGACAAGGGGCTACTATAGGGAAAGTGGCTACATCAGTCAGACCACTCTGAATGGCTTTTTCTAACATGGAACCTGGAATGAGCTCTTTGACTCGGTTCATAATATCTTCTAAGGTTCCAGTCTTGATTAGGGTGTCTTTATAGTCAGGTAGGGAGAAAATCAAAGGGGAGGTATTTCTGAAATTCAGGACTAGGTTCTTCATTTTGACTCCCAAACTAGGAAAGAACAAGAAGACACAATAGGCTTAAAGGAATTTAAATTTGACAAAGTAACGAACTAGAACTGAAACAAGGAGGCTGAAAAGAGAGACTCACCTAGTTTCTTATGCGATGAACTAAGCTCTGTGAGGAGGACAAGATACATTCTTTCACGCTAACTACATGAGACGTCTCGAACACTATGAACATAATAGGCTAAGCTTTCCAATTTATCATAAAAAAGTTCACAAAATTCGTAGAGATTCGCAATAATGGCAAAATTATGTCACATGAGGTTCAATTAATGATCACCAGATAACTCGCACCACTTTAAGCATTGATTACTGTACTTTCCCAAATTGAAGTAACATCAAAATGTCACTTCAATTAATTACAACATCCTCACCATGTGTAGAAATCATAATCAATTGCTAGCTGTCCTTTATGTCAAATCACAACTTTCCACTTTTGCAAATTATGAACTTACGTTGAACCTTGATCCTTGAACTACAAGAGTTCATAGTCCAAGTTCAATGTGAAGATAGGACTATCCTTTAGCATGATTGATAAAATAAAGAAAAATAGAAGACACAAAGAAAGAAAAGATAAAATAAAGGAAGCATTTGCAAAAAGATAACATCCTTTGAACTTTGAATCTTGAATTATGAGAGTTCAAGGTTCATAGTTCATTGGACGAGTGCGCGCTGCAAAGACAACATGTCACTAAGCTTGCAAACGAAGAGGGACAATCATACCAAAGGGTGTTATTGAACATTGAACATTGAACTACGAGAGTTCAAGGTTCCAGTTCAACCGACAAGGTGTTTATGTAAGGAAATGAAACTTTGAGTGAAACACACCTTTAAAGATTATGGGGTGATTTTGGGAAAATTAGAGCCTGAGAAAATTAAACAAAATCTATTGATAACAATTTCTCAATTAAGTTCAGGGATCTTTATTCAAATTAGGTTTATGGTTAGGGTTCATGTTTATTTAGTGTTAAGGTTTATGCTGGTTCATGTTCTAGTTTCACGTTTCTAATAATTTCTAATGCTTTTCTAATGTTTTGTAACATTTTCCTAATGTTTTAAAATATATCTAATAAAAATAAATTAATTAACTAAATAACTAACTAGCATATTTTCTTAACTAGAAAAAAATATAAGATTAATTAAATAAATAAATCTACATAAAATCATATTATTTAATTTCTATAATTAAAAATAATAAAATTACATAAACAAAAAAAACTATTAAATTAACTTATTATTAAAACAATTATATCTACAACTATTAAATTAATATTTTTATTAAAATTACAATTATTTAATATTAAATTGACAAGAACAATTTAAAAACATTAAAAAACATTAAAAAATCTGAAAATAAAAAAAATTAAAAAAGAGCCTACCTGTTTCGGCCGAAAACCTCCTAAGGCACTCCGCAAATTCCGCAAGCTGCTCCATTCAAATGAGCCCACCCAACCCACTTTTGGGGTTTATATAATTTTTCATGGTTCCGATCGAAATTGTTTTGGCTGGAACTCCCCCGCCACATCGTGTGCGCCACATATTTTTGGCCGGAACGGGTCTAGCTATAGACACCTAAATTTGATTACATTATTTAGTAATTTTATTTAGTCTTCTCCTAGGGAATTTTATTAATTAAATATTATTATTTGATTAATTTATGTCATCCCCTATTTAATTAATTAAATATAGTTCAATTAATTATCTAAATGACAAACCTATAGTCTGATAATTAATTAAATCCTTATTCCTCTATTAATTTAAATGGATACATTTATCTAAATAAATTAATTCATAAACCCCCTTCCTCCCACTTGGAATTAAATAAAATATTTAATTCTAATTCTCCCCTATTAGCTAATAATTCATGCTTAGCTAATTTAATCCTCCACTCATTCTCTCTCCTCCACCACATCTCCCTAATCCTCCACTTACCAAGCCTAATCACCTTCTAAGCATGTGCACAATCATAATCCAAGATTAAAGAAAATGCTAATCCACCCCAAAGTCAACCCCTTATGACATCACCTCCACATCCTCCAATGAGAAATCACAAAGCCTCTTACACCTCTTACACACTTGTCCCATCTCACACCTTCCAAAGGTGCCTCTCCTCTCATCCTTTCACCATTGTGACACTTGTCACAATGCTATGCATTTGAGAAAGCACAATCCATGTGCTCTCCCTTAGATGCATCTCCACCCTTGCTCACTCCTCTTTTGCCCCTTAATCTTGACCATCCATTTCACCCTCCTTTCTATAAAAGAGAAGCTTTCCTCCTTCATTTCCATCCACCATTCAAGCAAAGTTATCATGCCATTTTCTCTATTGAAGCTTGAAGCATAGATCATTGAGCACACATTCCATCCTTTGGACAAATCTTCTACATCTTGAGGGTTTTCTTGAAGGTTTTTATTGCTTTTGAGTGTCTTTGTCTTCATTTTGTAGGTCTAATCATAGGTGTTTATCTCATTTGTTTTGTTGAATGTCTAGTTTACTTTTCATTGTCTAGTTTACTTTGCATTCCTTAACATCTTCCTTACATCTCTTTTCACCCATCTTTCCCCCATAAACACCTCGTCATGATGCAAACTTATCCATCTCCTTCGCCTCACATTCTTACCCTCATCCTACATGCATCTTCTTATCCATTTCGAGAGTACACCTGTGTTCTCTTCAACCCACCCATCCTCTCGAGGGGGCATCATCCTTCCTCATCCCCTATTAATCCATCACCTAGTCTAACCATCCTGACCCATAACAGGGGCAACTCTACTGCCTAGTCCATTCTTCGTGTCGTCTTTTTATTGCTAAAACATCTTCAAAGTAGTTTTATTTTAACACTATGTTGAAGAGGGGCAAAATGTAGACACCTAAATTTGATTACATTATTTAGTAATTTTATTTAGTCTTCTCCTAGGGCATTTTATTAATTAAATATTATTATTTGATTAATTTATGTCATCTCCTATTTAATTAATTTAATATATTCCAATTAATTATCTAAATGACAAACCTATAGTCTGATAATTAATTAAATCCTTATTCCTTTATTAATTTAAATGGATACATTTATCTAAATAAATTAATTCATAAACCCCCTTCCTCCCACTTGGAATTAAATAAAATATTTAATTCTAATTCTCCCCTATTAGCTAATAATCCATGCTTAGCTAATTTAATCCTCCACTCATTCTCTCTCCTCCACCACATCTCCCTAATCCTCCACTTACCAAGCCTAATCACCTCCTAAGCATGTGCACAATCATAATCCAAGATTAAAGAAAATACTAATCCACCCCAAAGTCAACCCCTTATGACATCACCTCCACATCCTCCAATGAGAAATCACAAAGCCTCTTACACCTCTTACACACTTGTCCTCTCTCACACCTTCCAAAGGTGCCTCTCCTCTCATCCTTTCACCATTGTGACACTTGTCACAATGCTATGCATTTGAGAAAGCACAATCCATGTGCTCTCCCTTAGATGCATCTCCAGCATTGCTCACTCCTCTTTTGCCCCTTAATCTTGACCATCCATTTCACCCTCCTTTCTATAAAAGAGAAGTTCCCCTCCTTCATTTCCATCCACCATTGAAGCAAAGTTATCATGCCATTTTCTCTATTGAAGCTTGAAGCATAGATCATTGAGCACACATTCCATCCTTTGGACAAATCTTCTACATCTTGAGGGTTTTCTTGAAGGTTTTTATTGCTTTTGAGTGTCTTTGTCTTCATTTTTTAGGTCTAATCATAGGTTTTTATCTCATTTGTTTTGTTGAATGTCTAGTTTACTTTGCATTCCTTAACACTACATTTTAGGTATTACACCAGCTAAACCATTAAATATGTCCTCTAGTGTGACACAGCTATGCACTTTTACCCAAATGTATAAATTTTTTAGGGGTAATTTAGCTTGAATGAAAAGGTCCCAAATTGGTGTAGGAACATGTTGGGTTCTTTGAAATCTTGCATCAACCAAAAATATGTTTTCTTTCAGGTTCTTGTTTGTACAATCTCTATATTTTCTTCAAAAATCGTTCAATTGGAATCTATTGTTGTTGCAAACCTCATGGTCTGTTCATGGCTTTGTGCCAAACCTTTTTCTACATTCTCTGCTTGATGTTTTCCTTCATGGAGGATATCCAATGGATTCTTGGAGGAGCCTATTTGTTCTACAAGTTTCATGGAAATTTTTTGGTTTCCGATCTCATGACGTTATTTCCCAATTGGTGAATCATATTGTTACATATGTTGATGTTCTTGGGTCCTTGACCAATGCATCTCTTGGATCACTCTTCATGTTGTTACCATTTGGGGATGATCCTTATGATTTGGGTCCTCACCTATATTTCATAATACATTTTATTATTTTGAGAGTGTAATCCTTTTGAGGTTGACTTGTGGTTTGTCCAACTATATAAATGTATGTAGTTGTCACTTGTTTAGGAGGCAATTAGTATCAAAAAATAATATTATATTTACAAAACTTAAGGCTTAGGAATTTTATTATACATAAGCATGTCTGTATGCCTCACATGTAAGAGTGCATGTTGCGGGTCCATTGTACTTTAGTTTTATGATAATAAGAAGGCCGATCTTGCTTGTTTCTCATTTTATTCTTTATTGTTTCTAATGTTTAACTCTTTCCACAAGGATCAAATAGATCTTTTGAGGTCCCTCCTTTCCTTGGCTACACTAGGTGGTATTAGAGTGATTTTTCATTCCTTGTCAAGGTGAATCTTGATTCCGGTGTTGTAAATCCCTAGATTTATTATTGTGGAGTGGCAAAGTGAGGATCTAACTTGAAATTATAGAGGACTGATGTAGAGATGGTTCATGGAAGGACATAAAAAGATCTAGCTATGATAGACATGTTGAGACAGATTGCAACTAGATTAGAAGTTGTGAAGATAACCCAAACAAGAGGACTCCCTATTGATGATGTCAGTGAAGATGAAGAAAAGATTGAAGAGGAAGAAGCAAAAAAAATTGATCATGGAGATGAAATAATCCTCAGAGATATAACTAGAGTGAATGAAAAACCCCATTTCAATCCACTTGATTAGAGATATAAAATTTGAAGCGATAGGATAAAAATGTTAATGGTGGAAATGTGGATGCACATTTTAAAAATACTATTAAGAAACCATAAATTGTAAATGTTAATGGTCATATGAGGATTTCTTTAGATCGGATTTCAATTTTGTGCGTCAAAAGGAAAGAATTCAACTTCAACACACATAGAGGTTGTCACTTATGTGACATACTCTATTATATTTGAATATTGGCCCCACACAAAATTATTTATTTAAAAATGATATTTACCTCACAAGTTCTTATATGTCTATCTTATATTGCATAATAATAGACATTTCATTCTACCATGTACATAAATGTCATGTTAAAGCACAAGAATGAATGTCACTAAGCACTATATACGCATAAGAAGAAAGAAAATCCTTCACACAAAATACACATGATATTAGGTGTTATACATTGTTCAACCTAAATGCACACACACACACACACACACACACACACACACACACACACACACACACACACACACACACACACACACACACACACACACACACACACACACACACACATATATATATATATATATATTGTAAGGAAACTCAGGTGCAGAAACAGCTTCCTACGCTAATCAATATAGGAGAGTATTGTGCAAATTCTTATAAATTCTTACAATTTCAGATTTGTTAACTACTTTAACAAAGATATTGCAACCACATACCATGCATACAGAAAAATAGAGAATGACACAATGATATATCTTGGGGAAAACCTTTCGGTAAAAAACCCCAGCACTCCAAAACCTGCACAATGTATTATCTTCAACACAAAGATTACAATACACTTGCAATGCAAGTTCTTTTAGGAAATAAGAGACAAAGCCAACAAGACTTATTTTTTGTTCTCTCTCTCTCCCATAGGAGTAGCATCATATATATAGACTCCTCTGGACCCAAAAATAGGCACAACCACCAAGACCCATGCACAAAGCCACATGTACACAGTTGTTACATGCAATCCCAAGAATAGGCATCCATCCCTAAAATAGACTATGACAGCTTGTCATAGAATCCACCAAAAATAACGGTCACAAGAGAAGTGTAAGAGAATCTGTCATACCAACCTATTTTTGGCATATTCTCTTACACACACCAACCACTTCTTCTTGGGCACCCAAATAGGCCCAAGTCATAAGATGCTCTTACACCTGTCATAGCACATTCCTTAAATAGTTCTTACGCATCATAGGAATCCGTCATGACTGTTTCAGTCATGATCTCCTTACGCACAAGATGTCGACACATCAAGTGGAGTGACACATCAACATGCCAACTAGACATGTACACTCACACTTAATTACACTATTTGCAAAAAATACATTTACAAAACAAATAATAAGAATAGAAATTATCCAAGGTTGAGACACCTTATTCCTAACATTCTCCCACTTGTCGAACACCTTGTAAGAGCAACAGGAACATAACAGGTACTTTAACTACTATAGGCCAAAAGGCCCATAGACTCCGAACACCATCTGAACTTCTTAGTGCCCACTAGTTTCATTAATGCATCTGCAACATTCTTCACAGTATCTACCTTCTCCAAATTTACCTTTCCATCTTCCACCATATCTCTCACAAAGTGAAACTGCACATCAATGTGCTTCGTTCTGGCATGGAAAGTTGGATTCTTTGCAAGGAAAATAGCGCTCTAACTATCACACCAAATAGTAATTTGTTCTGCATCAACACCAACATCAGAACACAATCTTCTAAGCCAAATAGCTTCTTTACAAGCATGAGTAGCAGCCATGTGCTTAGCTTCTATAGTGGACAAAGCAACCACAGGTTGTCGCTTACTCATCCAATTGATGGCACCACCAAACATAGTGAGCAGATAAGCACTGGTGGATCTCCTGCTGTCAATATCACCTGCCCAATCTGAATCCACAAACCCAGGAATACAAATTGAATGCGGAGATCTAGAAGAGTTACCATGATAACATATGGAGTAATCTGATGTACCCCTCAAATATCTAAATACTCGCTTAACTGCATCCCAATGTACCCATCTAGGATTAGCCATAAACTGACTCAGGACTCCCACTGCTTGGGCAATGTCTGGTCTAGTACAGACCATAGCATACATAAGACTACCAACTGCACTAGCATAAGGTACTCTACTCATGTCCTCCACCTCACTAGGATATTTTGGACAATCATCTACAGATAACTTTGTTCCCACAAAAATAGGAACACATAGTGGTCTACAATCTGCCATGCTGAACCTGTCCAACATAGACTTCACATACTTACTTTGACTCAACCAAAGTTTTCTGTTACACTTGTCTCTACTTATTTCCATACCCAAGATGTACCTAGCTGCCCCAAGATCTTTCATCCCAAACTGTGCTGACAACTGAGATTTAAAATCAGAAATCATACCCTTACCCTTCCCAAATAGCAACATATCATCAACATATAATGCAACAATAAGAAGGTGATCATTTTCAACTCTGAAATAAACACAATGATCCGATTTTGATCTTACAAATCCAATTGACAATACAAAGGCATCAAACTTAAGGTACCACATCCTAGGAGATTGCTTCAAACCATATAGAGATTTCTTTAATCTGCAAACTAAGGATTCTTTACCTTTAACAATGTAGTGCTCAGGCTGTGACATATAAATTTCTTCCTCCAAATCACCATGAAGGAAAGTTGTCTTCACATCCATCTGTTCTATCTCTAAATCATATGATGCAGCAAGAGATAACAGAAATCTAATGGATGTCAACTTTGCAACAGGAGAGAATATTTCACCATAATCTATTCCCTCTACCTATGAATACCCCTTTGCAACCAATCTAGCTTTATACCTTTCAACACTGCCATCTGCACAAAATTTCTTCTTGAACACCCATTATAGCCAACAGATTTTCTCCCTTTAGGAAAAGGTACAAGGTCCCAAGTTTTGTTTTTCTCCAATGAAGCCATCTCATCATCCATAGCCTCAATCCAGGAACCTGCATCTTCCATGCCCAAAGCCTCTTTCACAGATCTAGGCTCATCAGTGTTAGTAATCAAAGAAAAGGCACAACTAGAATCTAACATAGAATAACCAAACCTTTCTGGTTTCTTTCTTTCTCTCATCGATCTCCTCAAGGGCTGCGGTTGAGGTTGTTCTTCCTCTTCTTCTGAACTATCAGAGCTGCTAGAGCTCTCCTCATCATTAGACCCAACATGGTCTCTCTATTCAGTCTTCTCAGGGGTAGGAGGCAACTGAACAACATCTTTTTCCTTTTCTTTTTCATCTGGTTGTAGCACAATAGGAGAAGATGTTAGCTCTCTGAAAATAACATTTCTACTATACAACACCTTACTAGTCACGGGATCCCAAAGCTTGTATCCTTTCACACCAGGACTGTATCCGATGAAAATACATTTAACAGCTTTGTTTTCCAACTTAGATCTTTTCTCCTTTGGAACATGTGCATAAGCTTCAGAACCAAAAATAGGAAGATGTCTAATTGAAGGCTTCTTACCAGACCACACCTCCATGGGTGTCTTACCAACAAGGGCTGATGTAGGAGATTTGTTAACTAGATAGAAAGTAGTGGCCACAGCTTCGGCCCAAAACCTTTGCTCTAAACCAGCTCCACTAAGCATACTCCTAGCCTTCTCCATTAGTGTCCTGTTCATTCTCTCTACAACTCTATTTTGCTATGGGGTATAAGGAGTTGTCTTATGCCTCTCAATACCTTGTTCTTTACAGAACTGTTCAAACTCTGTTGAGCAAAACTCACCACCATTGTCAGTTCTCACACACTTAATCTTCTTACTAGTCTGATTCTCTAAAAGAGCTTTAAATTTCTTGAACCGACTACAGACTTGTGTCTTACTTTTAAAGAAATAAATCCACGTCCTTCTACTGTAATCATCTATGAAAGATACAAAAAATATAGACTTGGAGATTGAAGGAACTTTTATAGGACCAAATACATCAGAATGAATAAGATCCAAAACATCAGAAGATTTGTGAGAACTAGAGTAAAACTGAACATGATTTTGTTTACCATAGACACAGTGTTCACAGAAGTTGAACTTGAGATTGCAATCATTTAACCCCTCAATGAGATTTTTATTTTTCAGGGTTCTGAGACCCTTTTCACCAATGTGGCCAAATCTCATATGCCACAACATTGTCTTTTCTGCAAGAAGCTTACCTTCCAAAGTATTTGCACTACCATCGGAACCAATAGCCACAGACTTCTTCACTACTTGTTCAGATGGTGAGGATGAAGAACTATTACATAGAGGAATACATGCATCTAGCTGAAATAAGGTACCTCTCCTAGTACCCCTTGCAAGCACTCTCGATCCTCTTATCATCTTGCATCATTCTTTCGAAAAAACAACTTACACACCTACATCATTCAGCATACTTATAGATAATAGGTTTCATGCCAAACCCAGAATGTGCATAACTCCGTTGATTCCCTTTAATCGTCCATTAGGAAATTTGATAGTGACCCTTCCACATCCAACTATCTTTAGGTGAGAATCATCACCCAAGTACACCTTTCCACCATCGAACTCTTCATATTTTGAGAACCAGTTTCGATGAGAGGTCATGTAAAAAGATGCACCCGAGTCAACCAACCACACATCATCAGATGCATGGGCTGCCAAAGCTACGATGAATGCATCACCATCTTCTTGAGATCTTTCTGAAGCTGAATCTGAACCTTTCTTCTTCTTCTTTGGCTCTTTGCAGTCTTTACGGAAGTGCCCATATTTATCACAGTTCCAACATTTTGCCTTGGACTTATTGGAAGTCTTTGACTTCCCACAGGATTTGGATCTACCCTTATTGTCAGACTTATTGTCATTTTTCTTCCCTCTTTCAGTGGATATCCCACGAACAGCAAGGGCTTCTTTTTTTGAAACTGAAGCCTTTCTCCGCATCTCCTCTGATAGCAGTGAAGACACCACATCATCCATTTTGAAGGTGACTAAAGTCTTCTGAGAGCCATCACAAGATGGTCCCATGAATCCGGTAAAGAACATAAAAGTGTGTAGCAACGATCCTCCTCCTCTAACTTGACACCAGTTGGTCTTGTAGCACTTGAAGTCGCTTCCCATAGGTCATGATCTTCCAACATGTCTTCCATCTTGAGTTTCCACAACTTGAAATTAGTGCCATTAAATTTCTCCACCTCCATTCTTCCATATGATGAACTTGCCATCTCAATCTGCAAATAAGATTCAGAATGCTCTGCAAAAAACTCCCACTCAAACTTGAGATTAGCTCAAAAAACCCTACCCAACAACTAGGATCAAAAGTTGATCAAGCTCTGATACCACTTGTAAGGAAACTTAGGTGTGGAAACAACTTCCTACCCTAATCTCTATACGAGAGTATTGTGCAAATTCTTATAAATCCTTACAATTTCAGATTTGTTAACTACCTTAACAAAGATATTGCAACCACATACCATGCATACAGAAAAATAGAGAATGACACAATGATATACCCTAGGGAAAACCTTTCGGTAAAAAACCTCAGCACTCCAAAACCTACACAATGTATTATCTTCAACACAAAGATTACAATACACTTGCAATGCAAGTTCTTTCAGGAAATGAGAGACAAAGCCGACAAGACTTATTTTTTGTTCTCTCTCTCCCATAGGAGCAGCATCATATATATAGACTCCTCTGGACCCAAAAATAGGCACAACCACCAAGACCCATGCACAAAGCCACATGTACATAGTTGTTACATGCAATCTCAAGAATAGGCGTCCATCCCTAAAATAGACTATGACAGCTTGTCATAGAATCCGCCAAAAATAACGGTCACAAGAGAAGTGTAGGAGAATCTATCATACCAACCTATTTTTGGCATATTCTCTTACACACACCAACCACTTCTTCTTGGGCACCCAAATAGGCCCAAGTCATAAGATGCTCTTACACTTGTCATAGCACATTCCTTAAATAGTTCTTACGTGTCATAGGAATCTGTCATGACCGTTTCATTCATGATCTCCTTACGCACAAGATGCTGACAAATCAAGTGGAGTGACACATCAACATGCCAACTAGACATGTACACTCACACTTAATTACATTATTTGCAAAAAATACATTTACAAAACAAATAATAAGAATAGGAATTATCCAAAGTTGAGACACCTTATTCCTAACATATATATATATATATATATATATATATATATATATATATATATATATATATATATATATATATATATATATATATATATATATATATATATATATATATATGAAATATGGTGATATAGAGAGAGGGAGATTATAATGTCCCCACCAGGGAACCCATAAGGAGTTAGGTTTTTTGACCTAAAATTGCAACTAATAATTTTTTTCTAACATTATATCATTTCATTATCACATTCAAAAGTATATTCCTTAAGGTTCCCTATTCAAATTCATTTACTAACATGAAGAATTGCATTTCATTACTTAACTAAAATGAATTCCATTTCTTTTCTTTTACTTTTCCATTTCAAATAGGAGAGAGAGATAAAAAGTAACATTTCATTCCTAATTTTAACTTTCAATTCCTAACTCATTTGCATTTCTTTTTCCCTACACATTGAATAGATTCCTTTACAATTCACATTTAAACATTTACATAGAAAATATTTCTTTTCATTTAAACATAGGAGATATAGAGAAGATAATTAAATATTACACTTTTCATTTTGAATTTTCAAGTAATATCCATTGTAATAAATCCCTAGAACTATCCCTCCTTGATTACATTGCTTTTCTTTTTCCAATATAATTTTTGATAATGAATCCAATTATAATAATAAGTACATAAATGGCCTACATGATTTACAATAATATATTTACATATTCCTTTCAATAATACATGATACAAAATAGAAAGATCTTTATCATTGCATGAAACTAAACGCATCCAAGTCACGAACCATAAATAGTACTGTTGGCTTTTTTCCTTACAGGACCAAGCTTGAATCAAATAGTTGGGCTTACACTCACAGATTAGGCACTCAAGCTTGACAAGAAAAACAAACCAATTGATGAGGACAAAGAGAAATCCTCCTTCTTCTTTGAGCTCCACATTCACTCAGGCGGGTATTTCCTTGTCTGCACATTCTAGACACCTCATGACAAACCAAAGGCCTGCAGACAGATTAATGTGGAATGCTTCTCAAATTCCTAGGTATCATGTACCTCAATGAAGCTAATATCTCATGCAATAGCCCTATTTGCATGGAGTGAGTATGAAAACTAGAAACCTATGCTAACAACATGAAAGGGAAAAGGTGGGACTGAAATGAAATGATTTTAAAATGATTGAAAGGTCCCCTGAGATGCCCTAAGTCCCTGATAGACTAGTGCCTTATCCAATGGGCCACAAAGTCAAATACCCTACTGCAAGAGATAGTTATGAAACAAGAATACAATATGCTCAATGTGTTGATGCCTGACATCAACCACACACCATGGCCAAACCTCAACTTAACACCCACATGTGCATTCAAGCATGTTATTATCTATTCAAAGGATTTTAACCCTCCCCTTAGAAGAGACCTAAAAATCAGACAATACATTGACCAACATCCACTGGAAGACAAGCATGAAACATCTTTGACACCTCAGCTCATACATGCATAAACACTAACCCTGAACTAGTTACCTCTGTGAAGACAACTCCACTTGCAAACACTTAGGCAATACAAGCAGAAAAACCAGACACCATTGATGTGTGATTAATGAATCCAGAATTCAAATAGAGATAGTTCAGCACAGTAAGAGTATATCATATCCTCATACATAAAATAAATCTGTTACAATATGTATTGTCTTCTCTGAACCAGCAATGGAAACAGAACACCCTATATGTAGAGAGAAGGGGGAAATCTATAGAACAGAGCCTTTCACTAGAACTGACAAAATTCAGAACCCTCACATAGTCAAAATTTCGACACTTATACCCCTAGCTACCTTGGAAACCCAAAATAGGTTGCAACAAGCTACGGACAGCTAAGGCAAGGGTTTCACCCACCAAACCAATCAAAATTACATCAGAAATTACTGCAAGGGGCAGGAAATCAAGCAACCTGGAGAAAGAAATCTCAAACAAATTCTGCAATTATGAGCACATTGAGATTAGGATAGAAAACTAGGAACTACCATGAAAATCAGTCAAATCAGCCACCTACAAACACACCTCTCAAGCCAAGAGTGCAATCATTCCTCACGGTACAAATCCCTTTGCAAACAACCGCCAGGCACCTTGGACCACATTGAAAATCACCTCCACCAAATAGGGTCTAATCTGGCATTCAATTCCATAAAAATATGGTACCCTCTGTCGCTGGAAATTCAAATTTGAAATGCAACAGTTACTTTACATTTCATGGGCATCATGTTTCTTAGCCGTTTGTCATAGTTGTGCAACCGCGTAGTCCCATCTTTACCACCATAGGAAATCGGGCAGCAAAAAAATACTTGGTCGCATGATCACATGGCTGAAAGATAACCCTTGTGATCATGCGACCACGGACTCTTAACCGCAGTCAACAATCAGGCCCAAACCCCTCGCAAAGTCCCTCGCCAAATCACCCACGGCAACCAATCAAAATCAAGCATGAAATGAGACTGGCATCGCGGACCCACCACACAACTCCGCAACTATGATAGACACGTGGTGATCTCTCGCATGATTGCATAGCCTGGAGATGGGCTATGCGATCATGCAGCAACCCGCAGACCGCCACCACATGGAGACAACACCACCACCGAAGGCAAACATGCTCGGTCACCGCAAACCCCCTGCCACCCAAGCCGTTACCACAACCACCATGGACACGTGGCACCCTGTCACATGATCGCATAGCCCGGAAGTGGGCTATGCAAACATGTGACAACCCACTACATTAACTGCCATCGGTTAACACTACCGCAGGAAAACTACCACCGCCACCACCTCAGAAATCACCACCACAACTCCACAACCGTGAACAAGGACATGTGGCAAGCGGTCACATGATCACATAGCCAAAAGCTAGGCTATGCAATCATGCGATAGCCAATTACAAGCTGCCACATCACCACATCCGCTAGTGGGCCCAAAGTGAACAAACCGTCAGCACCAAATGAGACGGTGGGCGCATGATCGCATGGGTAAGAAATATTCCATGCAATCATATGCTGACCGTAGATCTTCAATCACTGATACCAGGTCCCGCTGACAAGTCTGACAAGTCCTCACCACATGGACCAATCAGACATGAGCCTCACCTTTAACTCCGCAACTGTGATGCCACCTCAGCGCCTGACAGCCAATGAATAAAATCTAATGGATGGCGCATGATCTCAAAGGTTGAGAATATTCCTTGAGATCATACGCCGACCGTAGATCTACAATCTCTGACACCGGGAAATGAAAAGAGCTGGGACCCCCTGACCCAACCGCTGAGCATTGAGTGACTACGTGACTAACCGCAGCCACGTCACTGGAGGTTAGCAGATAACCGCTAACCTTTCAAAGATCATGTGACTACAGTCGCTGAGTCGCTGAATGTCAGCCACTTAACCACTAGAATCAAGAGACCAACCGATAACTGCTAGTCGCCAGGTCGCTGAATGGAAAAAGTAACCGCTCGGAGACTTGGAGAATCAATGACAAGAAACCCTGAAGGACTGGGCCCCACCACTTATCGCACCTACGTAGTTAGAGAAAACACTACCAAGCAGGGAACTAGTGCGAGGTCAAAAACACACAAGGTTTTCGATGGAAGAGGGCCGAAAACACACAAAGTTTTCGACATGTCAATAGATAAATGCACAAAGTAGCTATGGGTATATGTGTGTACATGAGGGTATATGTGTACATTAAGGTAGCTTGTTGCATTCTCTCTGAGAATTCCAAGGCAGCTAGGGGTATATGTAGTCAAATTTTTGACTTGGCAAGGGTTCTGAATTTTGTCAGTTCCAGTGAGGGGTTTTGTTTCTGAGATTTCTCCTTCTCTCTATATATAGGGTGTTCTTCTCTCCTTGCTGGTTCTGTGAATATAATGCATATTGGAATTGATTTGTCTTATGTATGAGAATTTAATACATTCTTACTGTTACCAAGCTATCTCCATTTGAATTATGATCTATTAATCATACATCAAGGGTGTTTGATTTTTCTATTTGCATTGCCTAAGTGTTTGCAAGTGGAGTTGTCTTCGTAGAGATAACTGGTTCAGAGTTAGTTTTTATGCATGTATGAGCTGAAATATCAAAGATAGGTCATGCTTGTCTTCCAGTGGATGCTGGTTAATGTATTGTCTGATTCATAGGTCTCTTCTAAGGGGGGGGGGTTAAAATCCTTTGATAGATAATAGCATGCTTGAATGCACAGGTGGGTGTTAAGTTGAGTTTTGGTCATGGTGTGTGATTGATGTCAGGCATCAACACATTGAATCTATTGTGTTCTTGTTTCATAGCTGTCTCTTATAGTAGGGTATTTGACTCTGTGGCCCATTGGACAAGGCACTGGTCTATCAGAGACTTAGGGTATCTCAGGGGTCCCTTCAAACTTATTTTAAATTCATTTCCATTCAGTCCCACCCTTTCCCTTTACTATTGTTAGGATAGGTGTCTGGCTTTCAATCTCATTCCATGCAAGTAGGGCTATTGCATGAGATTTTCTATCATTGGGGTATAGGATACCTATAGGAGATTGACTGCTATTCCACATTAATCTATCTACAGGCCTTTGGTTTTTTCATGAGGTGTCTTGAATGTGCAGACAAGGCAATACCCACCTGAGTGAATGTGGAGCTCAAAGAAGAAGGAGGATTTCTCTTTGTCCTCATCAATTGGTTTGTTTTTCTTGTCAAGCTTGAGTGCCTAATCTGTGAGTCTAAGCCCAAATATTTGATTCAATCTTGCTCCTACAAGGAAAAGAGCCAACAAGTACCTCAAAAGATATTTTCCACCCAACCATGTGAAACTAGTGAAGTTCCACCCCCCTTGCTAAGAGATAGAACCAAGATACTCACAAAGCCCTAAATTAATCTAAGGATTTACAAAACATAACTTGAAATAAAATACAAACATAACAAGATATCACTTAACTATTCATAATGGTTAGGTTTCTAGCATACCCTCTAGGTGAGTGTCATTACATATCCTGTGTAGTGAGATCCTTCCTGGCAACCATGTAACCCCGGTCCTCCGTTTATGAATAGAGATCCATCCTAGAAAATATCCACGGTCCCAGTACTCTAATAAGACTATGTGGACTTTAATATATGTCTTTCATTATCTTTTGTTTCCCGCTTTTCCTAAATTCATTATTAGGTTATCACTTTTTAGTAACTTATGTATAGGATTCTATGACAACCACTTTAGGGTTCCATCACCTAGGGTACCTAGTCCCCTACCCACACACACAAGCCATGAAACCATCAAGTACTTCCAAAGGTTCATCCTATAGGTCTAGGAAACCCTCATGTACACACATGCCACCAAGACATGTTCTAGCCTCATATTATGAACACAAACATAATCCAAGTACTGAAATCACATAAGTAACATCTTATAATACCAACAAAAACATGTATAGACATTCATAAGTGATACTAATTCCATCCCAATCATAGGGAACAGGTTATAAAGGTTCTAAGCGCCAAAACTGCAAATTTTGAGGTCCTGATACCCACAAAAACTCTAAACAACATTGTATGGCAACCCATAAGACAATGTATACATGCCCATATGACATTTGACCAAGTGTCATATGGCTATAGGTACAAAGTCATACGACACTATAGGATTCTTTAATAATTTTATCTAATTAATTTCTATTAACTAAATACTTCCACATTAAAAATAACTATATATATCAAGATCTAATTTCTTAAAATCATATAATGCATCTAAATAAATTATTTAATTATAATAAACATATCAACCAACTAGAGATCAACTAAAACTAATAAAACCATAATTATACTCAAGGGAAGACTATGAACTCACGTCACCTAAATGAATTCTGAAAGGGTAAAATATCATAAACTTGTCCACTATTTCAGGTTAATAGAATGGCTTAGGTTGGGATTTGGATCTAAACATTATCTCCCTTATCTTACCATTGAGACCTGCAATAGGGCATGCTCATCCTAAAAATTCAGCGAAGTCGATGCCTGATACCTACAAACCTACATAAAAGACAAGCATGTAAATACATAAATATATAACAAGGAATGACATGAATCAAGACATCGTGTGCATCCTGCAATCAGGTAACTACGATGCTATCCCTCAACCATATCAAACACATCAAATTGGAAGTAAAAGCTTACATGATAACCATACACATGCAAGTATGAGGTAAGTAAAATCATAACCATAAACATCATTTTAAACATATAAATAATCATCATCAAAGAAACTAACATTATCTAACTACAAATATATAATTTATCCTTAGTTATCCAATCATCAAATCACCATGCAATGTTGTACATCAAAAACCACATAATAACTAAAATAATCAACACACACATAAGAGTGGCCTAAAAGAGTTTGGTAATATAAAACTAAAAAGTATACTATGGGTGGGCACTACAAGGATCCTAGTATGTCTTAAGTGCTCTTTAGTATGACAATGTCCATCCTCTTTGTATTAATGGATCCTAAGATACATTAATGGGTCTAAGTGGTCCTATGTGTTTTAAGAGGTCCTACTAAGGGTTCTTAAAATTCATTTTATGTCACGATGGGCCTTATGTCATAAAGGCCTTAAGGGTTCTTCAAGGGTTTTATGTCATAATGAGTCTTATGTTACTGTAGGTCATCAAGTAAGGGGTATTATGTCTGTTTATGTTAATAATAGGTCTTTCTAAGGGTTCATAAAAGGTTTATGTCATAATCTAGAGGTTGTTAAGGAGCCTTATATAATGTGGAATAAAAGATCCCACTAAGGGTTCCAGGTGTCTTCAAGGGTCCTAGGTGTCTTATGAGGTTTCATGATACATACTTAAGGGATCCTAAGATAAAATGTTAACATGTCTAACTATACAATGCATAACAATTTTACATGTAAAATGGAAACATCTAGAACATATACATAACATATCAACATAAAAAATTTCAACATTTTTAAAAATAAATATTTTTTGTATACTTACTAAACTAACATTTTCTAACATTTTCTAACTAGGGTTTTCTAAAAAAGATTTTAAAATATTTTCTAACTAAGATTTTCAAACATTAGTTTAACTAGAGTGTTTGTCAAAGTATATAACAAAAAATCTTAAATATATGTACATAACATTTTAGTATATAAAAATAAATTCAAACATTTAAATATCTATATATACATGTGTACATAACATTTTCTACAACTTTATAAACTAAAATTTTCAGATATATCTAACTAAAACAATTAAAAAATGAATATTTAAGAAATATTTTTTTAATGTTTTCTAACTAGGGTTTTTTAGTTTGGTTTTTTTAGCTAGGGTTTTCTAGCTTGTTTTTCTAACTAGGGTTTTTGAAAATTTTCTAAATTAGGTTTTTCGATATTTTTTTAACATTTGATTTGTAAAATCATCTAACAAAATAGAAAAAAATACCGAAAACACAAAACTAACTAAGATATATAAAAAGAATAATAATGTGTACCTAATATGAAATACCGTTAGAAGAGGCCGAAAATGCTCACGGGGTGTTGATGTTGCAGTAGGACATCACTGGGTTTGATCTTACACCTCGAGGTCCACAAGCTTTAAAAATATAAAGGTGAAAATGACCCACTTGCAGTAATTTATTTAAAATTCTGGCCATGAAGGCTTCGAACTAACCCCCCTTGTTCAAACATATTATGCGGGTATGTACAAATGAAGATGGGAGGGTTCACTAAAACATGCAACATACATGTTTTCGAACGATCCCCTTGGGAACCTTAATTGCTCTCCTCCTCTCACCTTCGCTCTCTTTTCAAACTTATTCTTATCAATGCTCTGTTCTACAATGCATTTCCATGCAATACACAATGTGGAGGATTATATTGACAGTAAACACAGGTGTTTCATGCTCTATAAAAAGTCATTTTAAAACTTAATCTCAATTATTTATCTGACCCATATTTAATATCCCACTCAACGCACAGTGAGCACTCATCACTCACTAGATTCCCTCATTATTTTGATAGCAAATGCAGACATTTCATAGTCTATAAAAAGTCATTTTCTAAATTTCCCCTCTAAATATTTGACATGACGTGCATTTAATATCCCACTCTACTCACCATTTTGTTAAATCTCTACCAAAGTCGTTTCCGTAGCATTTTCCAATACTATTCCCATTTATGAGTTCCCCTAAATAGTTATCGTTACTGTCAGTAGTAGAAGCTAGCACCAAGCACATGCCACAAACATAACGGGGTAGTGTTTGACAAATGCATTGACCGACAGGTTCATTAACATGATGTCAGGGGCCTTTCTACGCTAAGTTGATTTTTGGCACCTCATCTTGAAGAGGTCCATCGTGACTTGATTATTCATCCTGCACATCTCACTTAAATATGATGTCTGGTATAAATGTATCAACATGCCAATAAGAGTCAAAAAATAATTAGTCAGAAAATAATTTCAAACAAAAAATGAATTACATTTTCATATACTTTCTAAAATTTTGATAAGTTAAAATAACCACTAGACAAATAGGTTTTTACATAAAATTTAATTTCATTTGGAGATCAAAGAGAAGAACCCACTTTTTATAATTATGCCTAATGTTAGGTATATGATTTTGAAAAATGGTCAAATCATCCATTTACATCTGATAATGATCTTTCCAACATGTCATAAATACCGAAAATCCAATTAGAAGACAAAAATTATATAAATTATTTTAATATCCCACTCAATTCACAATTAACATTGATTAGATTCCTCCATTATTTTGATAGTCAATGCAATACCTTGTAAAGGTACTGAAATCATTTCTTCCCCAAATCATATTGCTACTCGTTTTGAGCATTTGAGGGAGGCTTGGTTTGGATGGTTTCAAATATTTATGCGCTTAACAATAAGGCTGCAAGGAAGAAGTTGTGGGAATCATTGATAACTTTTAGAACTAATTTCTCTGATAATTGGATTATAATGGATGATTTTAATACGTGACTATTTACAGTTCTGAGGAAAAGTTGGAGTGCTAATGCTGATGATAGTAGCCAAGACCTATTGGATATGATCAATTCTCTAGGTCTTGTGGATTTGGACCTTCAAGGTACTTCTTAAACTTGTTCAAACAGAGGATCCAAATTGGATCTAATCCGAGTCAAATTGTACAGGGTATTTATTTCTATGGATTAGTAAAATTTGAATAACTATAGATTGTAAGCCATTTTAGGGATTCAATAGAATCATTGTCCTATTTCTCTAATGGTAGATAAATTTTGTATAAAATAAAATTTTCCTTTTCGATTTGAAAAGACATGGACTTTGAACCTTAATTTTCATCACCGTAACTAGGAATGGTGGAATATTGATATCTCTTGAACGATGATGTTTAGAGTTGCTAAGAAGTTAGTTGTTATTAAAAACATTATTATGAGGTGGAACAAAACCTCATTTGGGAAGATCTTCACTATTAAGAATGAGTTGAAGGAGGAACTTAAGTATATCTAGAGTCAACTCCAACTTCATGGAGCCTCAGATAATTTATACTACTCTCAAATGAGTCTTTTATCTAAACTCCATGAGATTGTGCAAAAGGAAGAGGAATTTTCGAGATAGAGGTCTCGTGCAATTTGGCTCCAGAGTGGAGATAGGAAAACTATTTTTTTCACATGACTACCATGAAGCATAAGGCTGCTAATAGTATCCATAATATATATTTTTTAGAGAAGGAGAAATTCGAAGGATCAAGAGATTATGAAAGATGCAATAGTGTATTTTTTAAATTTATTATCTAATGATCAACCTTTGGATGGTGCATGTCAATAGATGATGCTCTCTAATATTCGCAATCTAGTCTCTCTATAAATGAGTGGTACTCTTACAAGGATTCCTTTATATTTTGAAGATAGGGAAGTGGGGCCCCTAGGATGGATGGTTTCCCTATGATTTTATTTTAAAATTATTGGGATATTTTGGCTAAGTTTATTTTGATTGAGATCACAATTATAAGAGATAAATGCTACTTTCATTGTTTTAATTTGAAAGAAGGTTTGTGTTGATTCCTTTCAAGATTTTAGACCTAATAGTATGTGTACCTTGGTGTATAAAAGAATTTACAAGATTATGGTCATGGGCTTAAAATAGGTGATCCCTTTATTGGTTTCTATTCAGCAAAATAGATTTTTTCCTGGTCAACAGATTTTACACTCTATTCTCACTTGGTTTTCTCTTCAACTTGGACCTCATGAAATCTTATGATCATGTAGATTATGCCTTTCTTTTTAAAAGTCTTAGAATATTTCAAATCTAACAAGACCTTTATCCAGTTGGTGTATCATCTCATTTCAACTCCTAAATTTTCAGTGATCATCAATGACTTTCCTATGAGTTTTTTTTCTACCTCTTGTGGTACTAGACATAGGGAACCCATATCCCTTTCTTTCATCCTAATCTAATATAATACCTTAGAATACTTATTCTAGTTAAGGTCGATAGGAGCTTTCTAAAGAGAATTCATCCTTCCTCATTGGGTGATTCCTACTCACATTCATAATTTTTTGATGATACCATTCTAACAAGGTAGAGCTCAATTATTGAGGCAAAGACTTTTAAAGATATTTTTAACACTTACCAAATGGATTCATTGCAAAAGATAATTATCATCCCTAAGAGTTATGAGATCTTTCTCAATATCCATCATCGGAGACAATTCATAGTTGTGAATATTCTAGGATGTAGAATTATTAACTTCCCCTCTATTTATTGGGGGTTGCCTTTTTGCTCTAGGGTCTCTCTAGATTCTTTTTTGAACTCTCTGATTGAAAGATTTCAAGATAAATAACTATGTTGGAAAGGTACTCCCTTGATTCAAGTAGGTAAAATTCATCTCATTAAATCCTCTATGCAGAATTCACTAATTTATGACATGAACGTCTTTAACATTCCTTAAAAGTTTAGAGATAAAATGGAATAAATTCAGAGAAAGTTTTTGTTGAATGACTTTGAGGATAAAAATAGGATGCATTTGGTCTCTTGGGACCATGTTTTTCTTCCTAAGAACCTTGGTGGATTGGCTATCAGGAGTCAAAAATGATTCAACTCGGTGTTATTAGCCAATAAAACTACGGAGATACTTATAAGAAAAGATTGGATGGACCAGTATTGCGAAGGGGAAGTATGTTTTAGGTTTTAATCATTATAGAGATTTAAATAATGATAATAGGAGGATGGAATATTTTTAATATTATGGAATTTTATTTCTACCTCTAAATCCTTGGTTAGTAAAGGCCTAAAATAGATTTGGGGAAATGGCTAAAACATTCTTTTTCAAGAATATTAGTGGATTAGAGATGGTTATCAGGTCTACTAAGCTTGGGTATCTCTATTTAAAAAGACCTATGTATCCCAGAGGTTTGATTATTGGGTGGCTGATTACATCTCAGATCAAAATTGGGTTAATTTATTACTTATTAATCTATATCTCAAACATGTTCAAGTTTTTCTTTCCAATATGATCATGTCTTGTGATCAAGAAGACTCCTTAGTATGGGACTTTTCTAAGGATGGCTCATGTTTGATATCTAAAGCCTTTCTTTCTATGATTTTTTCTTTCTCCCAAAGGCCTTTTTACTACTATGTGTAATTTGGCTCTCATCCCCAAGGTCAATGTC
The DNA here is from genome assembly GCA_027943335.1 of Chamaecyparis obtusa. NCBI lineage: Eukaryota > Viridiplantae > Streptophyta > Pinopsida > Cupressales > Cupressaceae > Chamaecyparis > Chamaecyparis obtusa. Next base: position 411,657 of record BSBK01002465.1, on the reverse strand, counting down.
TTTTTCTAGTTCCTGATTTAGGATAAAGTCCTTATCCTAGAAAACTTGGGTAAGAGAGGTTTCTTTCTCCCTAATAGATATTATGTCTATGAATTAGATGAAAAGAGCTATTTTCATTTTCTTTTATCTTGTTCATTCTCTAAGGATATTTGGGTCTACTTCCAAAAGGTTTGGTATATTAATTGGGTCTTCCCTAATTCTTTCTTTGAATGTTGGTTCTAATGACACTTTCACTTTTCTAATCCTATTCTTTAGCATCTTTGGGATTCAATGATGTATCATACTATGTGGGGAATACAAAAGGAGTGTAATAATCATGTCTTTATGGAGAAAAAGTACCCTTCTAAAGTAGTAGCTTTAAAAATTCACTCTATTAATGAGAATAATTTCTTGACTGTTGGTTACACTTCTTAGTCTTTAGTAACCCCTCTACTTTCTTTGCCTATTGATTCCACTACCTTTTCCAAATGGTGAATTCAATGGGACATTAGTAAGTGTTTGGGAAAATAGAAGAGAGCTACAAGGGATGTTTTTTTAGAAAGCACCACGAGAAGGATGGTTCAAAATTAACATTGATGGAGTAGGGAAGGGGAATCCTAGAGCTGCATGTTGTGGGGGAGTGGTTCAAAATCATTATGGTGGGCTTCATTGGTCAATGTTCTTCCCTTAGGAACCTATACAAACTATTTTGCTAAAGCTTTTTCCACTTACTTAGGCCTTAGATTTGAAATTTCAAGGGGTCATTCAAACCTCTAGCTAGAGATGGACTTTATGAACATAGTTAATTGTCTTAATGGAAACCAAATACCAAGATGGACTAGAAATAATAGCATATTGGAGTAAATTTATGTGTAGATTTTATGACGGTCTTGAAGGCAGTGAAGATCTTGAAGGCAGAGGAGGTATTGAAGGTAGCTCATGTCTTGAAGTTATTTCAGGGTGTCCACATAGCAAGTATGGTGCATGAAAGTAATCATGGTGAGACTTTTAAGGCTTCCTCAGTGGGTATTTTCAAGGTGGATATTAAAAATTCCATGTGGTGAGACATCCCTTTTGATGATCTTGATTGTGCAAATTTGGTTGAATCTGGTCATATTGCTCAGTGGGTTTTAAAGAATGGACGATGGAGAGATCTTACATTTCATAGTCAACCTACTTCATCATACTTTCAAAAAAAATTGGTCATAATTGGTTACCTCATAAGAATTGTTGGAAATATAGATGTAGTAACTAAGAGGGGAGCTGAATCAGTTAACCACAAAAATATTACCACTGATCCCTTAAATATCTTAACAAATTATTTACTATGCCACTCGGTAAATATACAGAGAAATGCTGAAAACTTGATCCTTGAAGTGTGTAATAATTAAACTGTTCTTAAGCATTCATCACTAATTAACTTACATGAATAAAGAAAATAACATGAACACAAGAGACACTAGATTTACCATGGAAACCCAATATGGGAAAAACCACCAATGTAACTAGTTACTATTTTTCACTCTTCTGAAGTGATGCCTAGTTAGAAGCCAACCTGGTAAAAGGTTACAAAACACACTATTAGGTGTGACCTTCTTAGAGGATTTAATCACCCTGCTAGGAGTGGCCTTGTAAGAGGTCTTGAAACAATTCAATAGAACTGTTACCTTGTTAGAGGATTTACAAAATGGTTGTTAAACTGACTCGGTTAAGAGATTTTGATATCACTGCTACAATTTCTAGATAGTAACAATGAAATGACCTGCAATTGAATTGTTGAATATAGATCTCTGTTCTGCTTCACTGGATCCTTACTGATCAATTAAATCTTTGCTGCTCCTCAAGGATATCTCACCATCCTTCAAAATTTGCACACACCTTTCTTCAAAATGATTTCTGCATTTTGTATGTCTTTTATTCACCACTTGACCTTCTATATATATATGTCATTTCATAATCATTTAGATTGTCAAGTCGGCACTAATAATTATTATAACAGTCAGCTGGGATAAACAAACTGTAATAACAAAATTCTTTGAAAGAGCTGACCTTTCTCTGTAAACATTAATCCTAAAAAGATTTCCTTCAGTGACCGAGAGAACTCGGTAACCACAGCGAATTCTGCAACATCCTTTGGAGACCGAGAGATCTCGGTAACCACTAATTTCCTTCGATAACTGAGGGGGCTCGGTTAACACTGTTACCCTATCATGTTTCCTTTAGACACCCAAGAGAACTTGGTAGACACTAAAAATTGCCTAGCTGACTGACTGAGCTCGGTAGATACTGAGAACCGCTTAGCTGACTGACTGAACTCGGTAGATACTGAGAACTATGTAGCTGACTGACTGAACTCGGTAGATACTGAGAATGATAATTGATATGACATTTGTGTGACATCAAAGACAACACATAGCTAATCCAACAATGTCCTTCAGACAATTGTATCCAACAATCTCCCTCTTTGGCATTGATGGCAACACAACATGTCATAGCACAATGAAATTTCATAGAGAAACCAAGAGTAAGAAACATATCCTTAGCTTCATTCTGATTCCCATCATCTTCAAACTTCTTTCTCTGACTAAGAACTCTCCCTCTTAACTTCTCAAATTATTCTTCTTAGAAATTTCTTGAAATGACAGCAAACTCTCCCTCTTTGACAACACATGCCAAAGACAACTTACACAGTTTCAGTAAATATCAATGTACCTTATGTACTGATTCATATGCAATGATTCCCTAACTATGCTGCATCAACTGATTGATCTTCAACATGTTCTGGTTGATGCATCACTAAAACTTTATTTAGTGAACCTCGGACAGAGGAGTGACCCCTAACTTGCCTCTTAGATACAAGAATGCATCCTTAGGTAGTGGCTTGGTGAAGATATCTACAATTTGTTCTTTTGTATGAATATATTCCAATCTAATTTCCTTGTCCTGCACCAATTCTCTGACAAAGTGATATTTAATTGCAATGTGCTTGGTTTTGGAATGCATTACTAGATTCTTTGAAATATTTATTGCACTTGTATTATCACAAAACATAACAACTGGTTCTTTGATCTCAACCTTCATGTCTTCCAAAAGTTGTTTCAACCATATAATATTAGAGCAGTTTACTGCTGCAGCAACATATTCTGCTTCTGCTGTTGATTGGGATGTGCAGTTTTGCTTTTTACTAGTCCAAGATACCAACCTCTTGCCAAGAAAGAATGCTCCACCACTTGTACTCTTTCTGTCATCAATGTTTTCTGCCCAATTAGCATCAGTAAACACTTTTAAATCTAGATTGCCTCCAAATTTATACCACAAGCCATAATCTTTAGTTCCCCTTAAATACCTCAAGATTCTTTTGATTGCCATCATGTGATTTTCTCTGGGTTTAGCCAAGAATCTTGCCACTATTCCAACTGCTAAGGCAATATCAGGCCTTGTGTGTACTACATACTGTAATTTTCCAATCATTGATCTGTATAAGGTCTGATCTACTTCTTTTGAATCATCATTTTTGGTAAGCTTCAGTCCAGTACACATGGGTGTACCGACTAGTTTTGAATCTTCCATACCAAATTTCTTAAGTATTTCCCTGATATATTTAGACTGAGTAATGTAGATACCATTTTTGTTTTGCTGAATCTAAAGTCCAACAAAGAATTTTATCAGACCAAACATAGACATTTCAAATTCTTTGTTCATAAGCTCTAAAAATTCTTTGCACTGATCATCATTTCTTGTAAACACAGTATCATCCACAAATATTTCTGCCAAAACAATTTTGTTATCCGATCCTTCTTTGATGTATAAATTGTTGTCATCATTAGCCCTTTTGAAATCAATCTGAGTAAGATAGTTATGTAATCTTTCACACCATGCTCTAGGAGCTTGTTTCAGACCATACAATGCTTTGTGTAATTTGCAGACCATATCCCTTTTGTCTGGATCAATAAAACCTTCAAGTTTCTCAATGTAGACTTCTTCCTCAAGAATACTATTGAGAAAAGCAGATTTGATATCCATCTGATATACCTTAAATCCTTTATGTGCTGCATATGCAAGTAAAGTCCTCACACCTTCTAATCTTGCAACAGGAGAAAAAGTCTCTCCATAATCTATTCCTTCTTCTTGAGAATATCCTTTACATACCAATCTTGCTTTGTTTCTTGATACTTGACCATCTTCATTCAACTTATTTCTGAACACCCATTTTGTCCCAATTACATTTTTATCTTTAGGCCTAGGTACAAGAGTCCATGTCTTATTTTTCTCTATTTTCTCTATTTCTTCATTCATAGCCTCAATCCAACTTTCATTTTCTAATGCATCTTTGACATTTGTAGGTTCAAAATCAGCAAATAAACATGTACCTTTTAGTTTACTTCTTGTCATAGTACCATCTGATTTGTTTCCAATAATCTGATCTGGTTTATGATGCTTTCTGACGTACTTGGCTAATATAGGTTCATTGCTTCCTGAATGAGTTACATTGTCATCTTCTTCATCTTCAGGTTTAGATTGCTCGAGATCAGTAGATACTTGCTCGGTAGCTTTAGACTGAGACTCGGTACTTTGTGACTAAGTCTAAACTTCTTGTGACTTAGTTACTGTACTGGGCTCGGTAGATGTAGTCTCCTTACATGTGTCTGGCAATGTATCAGGTTCGATGTAAACAATTTTTTTTTAGTCCTCTGGTTCCTTTTTGCTTTCTTCTTCAATCTTTTCTGCAAACTCATCAATTCTCACATGTGCACTTTCTATGATTTTGTGAGTAGACAAATTTAGACATCTATATGCCTTACTTTTGCAAGAATATCCCAAAAATATTCCTTCATCACTTTTTACATCAAATTTTCCTTTTCTAGATTCTTTTAAGATGTAATATTTACTACCAAATACTTTTAGGTAACTTACATTTGCTTTGTAGCCATACCATAGCTCATATGGAGTCTTGAATGTGTCTTTTCTCAGCTGTACTCGGTTCAAGGTATGAACTGCAGTGCTGATAGCTTCCTTCTAGTATTTCATAGCAATGTTCTTTTTAATCATTAGAGTCCTTGCACAATCCATGATAGATCTATTCCTTCTTTCAGCTATTCCATTCTGCTCAGGAGTTCTCGGGGCTGATACTTGTCTTTTGATTCCTCTTTCAATGCAGAAATTATTGAATTCATGGGAGATGAATTCACCACCTCTGTCTGATCTCAAGCATTTTATTCTTTTTCCTGTTTCCTTTTCTACTCTTGCTAAATACCATTTGAACTTCTTAAATGCTTCAGACTTTTCTCTTAAATACATAACAGTCATCATTCTAGAATAATCATCAACAAAGAGAATACAAAATTTTTCTCCGGTATAGCTCTCAATTCCAATAGGTCCACATAAATTAGTATGCACAATTTCCAAAATATCTTCAGACTGATAGTTTTTACTTTTGAAACTAGACTTTCCCATTTTACCAATTTGACAATTCTTGCATAGACCAACATCAGGTTTCTTCAAAGTAGGAATACCTCTTACTTTCTTGAATTTGCTTATTTTCATCATGTTGTCAAAATTTACATGACATAACCTTTTGTGCCATAACCAACTTTCTTCAATTTGAGCAATAAAATATGAGTAATCACCAAGATCAAGATAAAACAGGTTACCTTTGGTTTGTTTTCCTGATCCTATCAATTTTCCTTTGTCATCTAGCAGTCTTGCTTTGCCATTCATGAATTCAACCTTGAATCCAATGTTGATTAGCTGTGCTACACTTAGAAGATTATGCTTTAGTCCTTCACCCCAAGATGCATTATCACATATAAGTTCTTTGGTTAATGAAATTCATCCCTTTCCTTTTATTCAATAGGGTTCATTGTTTCCAAACCTTACATTACCACCATCAAAGTTTTCAAAGTGTTCAAACTTGGTCCTATCACCAGTCATATGATGTGAACATCCACTGTCTATAATCCATGTATCATTCTTTCTTATATGAGAGATAAGTGCCATCTCATCTTCATCATTATCAGATTCATCTTTTACAGCAATGAAAATAATTTCTTCTTCACTATCATCCGAATCTTTAGCTAAAAAACATGTTTTCTTACCTTTATCCTTGAATGATTTGAAATTTTTCTTGCCATTGTACTTGTAATTTTTCTTCTCATCTTTGCTTTGCTTGTTTGGACACCTAGCTACAATATGACCAATTTCTTCACATGAAAAATAGATTAAGGGAGTTTTACCTTTGTAATTTCCTCTGCATCTTGAATACTTCTTTGCAAGTAATGCTTCAATAACTTCAAGATCACTATCAGAACTTCCCTCTGATTCTTCTTCACTTTCTGATTGGATTTTCTTCCCTTTCTTGAGTGAAAGTTTGGCCTCAAAAGTTGATTCAATATTTTTAGAAGTTGGAACATAGTTGTCATAGTTATCCAGTTCAAAGGTTGTCAATCTTCCAACTAAGGCATCCAAAGTTATATTGTGATTTTCTTCACGTCTTCTTTCTTGAATAGCAGAAACTCTTATTGCATAAATAGGGAGTAATGTTCTAAGAACCTTACTTATAACTGTTTCATCATCAATTTTTCCTCCAGAAGCTCTGATTGCACTAACACTTGCCTTGATCCTTTCAACATATTTTGCAATGTTTTCTTCTTATCTCATTTTCATTTGATCAAACTATCCTCTTAGGCTCTCTTCTTTGGCTCTCTTCACATTGTCATCACCGCCATAGATTTTCTTCAGCTTGTTCCACATTTCATGAGCAGTTGTGCAGTCTTTGATTTCATCAAATTCTTCATAGCTAAGAGTTGATGCAATGTCTATCGTCATAGTGTTATGGTTCTTCTTCTCTGCAATGTCTTCAACAGTTAATGTGCTAGTAGGAATTATATATTCTTGATCAATATATTTGCATCCTAAATCACTAATGAAAGCCAGATGTAGTCTCATCAGACCTTGCCATGCTGAAAAGTTATTTTTGTTAAGCCTTGGAATTTGTCTTTTGTAAGACATCCTAATCTTTAGCTTAGGTCCTTGAAACCCTTCCTGCAAGCACCAAAAGCTCTGATACCAATTGTTGGAAATATAGATGCAGTAACGTAGAGGGGGGGTGAATCAGTTAACCACAAAAATATTACCACTGATCCCTTAAATATCTTAACAAATTATTTACTGTGCCACTCAGTAAATATACAAAGAAATGCTAAAAACTTGATCCTTGAAGTGTGTAATAATTAAACTGTTCTTAAGCATTCATCACTGATTAACTTACATGAATAAAGAAAATAACATGAACACAAGAGACACTAGATTTACTATGGAAACCCAATATGGGAAAACCACCAATGTAACTAGTTACTATTTTTCACTCTTCTGAAGTGATGCCTGGTTAGAAGCCAACCTGGTAAAAGGTTACAAAACACACTGTTAGGTGTGACCTTCTTAGAGGATTTAATCACCCTGCTAGGAGTGGCCTTGTAAGAGGTCTTGAAACAATTCAATAGAACTGTTACCTTGTTAGAGGATTTACAAAATTGTTGTTAAACCAACTCGGTTAAGATATTTTGATATCACTGCTACAATTACTAGAGAGTAACAATGAAATGACCTGCAACTAAATTGCTGAATATAGATGTCTGTTCTATTTCACTGGATCCTTACTGATCAATTAAATCTTTGCTGCTCCTCAAGGATATCTGACCATCCTTCAAAATTTGCACACACCTTTCTTCAAAATGATTTCTGCATGGTGTATGTCTTTTATTCACCACTTGATGTTCTATATATATATGCCATTTCATAATCATTTAGATTCTCAAGTCGGCACTAATAATTATTATAACAGTTGGCTGGGATAAATAAACTGTAATAACAAAATTCTTTGAAAGGGCTGACCTTGCTTGGTAAACATTAATCCTGAAAAGATTTCCTTTGGTGACCGAGAGAACTCGGTAACCACAGCGAATTCGGCAACATCCTTTGGAGACCGAGAGAGCTCGATAACCACTAATTTTCCTTTAATAACCGAGGAGGCTTGGTTAACACTGTTACCCTATCATGTTTCCTTTAGACACCCGAGAGAACTCGGTAGACACTAAAAACTGCCTAGCTGACCGACTAAGCTCGGTAGATACTGAGAACCGCTTAGCTGACCAACTGAACTCGGTAGATACTGAGAACTGCTTAGCTAACTGACTGAACTCCATAGATACTAAGAACGATAACTGATATGACATTTGTGTGACATCAAAGACAACACATAGCTAATCCAACAATGTCCTTTAGACAATTGTATCCAACAAAGAATATAGGGCATCGGTTTATGAAGGCATATTAGGGCCTCCACTTATGGATCTCTACAAGGGTTTGAACAAATTCCAGTGGTCATTTGGAAAATTTCATCCCAGAAAGCATCAACTCTAATCACCCTAGATTCCTTTTGATATTTGTGAAGGTTCACTGCCATTATCATCTTGTTCAAATTTTAAAGATTCCCTATCAGATTTTATACTCCAGCCTAGTTCAGTTAGGGATTATGCATCACATGATAGGAATGATTCTTCTTTTCTCCTGTCATATGTTTCTTGGCCTAATAATATGCACTTGGAAAACCCTAAGTTTCTCTCTTCACCAAATAGGGTCCCTGTTTCTACTTCATCTCACTTATCATGAGATCCCTTTAAACTAAATTCTCCTCAAAATGATCACCAATGCGTTACTATAGATATCGATCCTTCTATGTATTTTTTTGGAATGGAGGGATTTCATAAATTTGACAGTGCTCGATCTTCACCTGAGATCAAGGGGTTTCATAAATTTGGAAATGCTCGAGACTCACCTAAGTTCAAGGTAATTTTTTCGGAGCATATGATTCAACCTACTATTGGTTTTCTATGATCATTGACATTGATTGGTAAGCTTCAATCCTTAGTCTCTTTTGAAATATTTTTTCCTTGGGCCAAGAAACATTGGACTATCTTGAAGGATTAATTTTTATATAAAAAGGGTTCTCTTATTTTTATTGCTCTCTTTGAAATATGTCACCATACAGATGTTGTTCATAAGTTTAAAGGCTGGTTTTCTAAAGGATTTGGTATTTTTACTCTTCCTTGGGTGCCCCATTTCAACATTGACTCATCTCATCCTCATTTTATGCCCTATTGGGTTTCTTTGCCAATGTTACCTTTGGAGTACAAGGATCCTCATTTTGTTGAAATTTTGGCCAATTAAATAGGAATCTTTGTTAAACGTGAGCTTATTCCCTTTGAATAGACACATTTATATATTAGGTTTTAACTTCTACTTAGCCATTCTAAACATATCCCCTCATCATTTTTAATTTTCTCTAAATAGGGGGTTTGGGTTTTCTCTAACCTTTCATTGGATTTTCATTAGATTGCCCTTTTTTCCAGTCTCAATTTTTTACACCAAATTATTCTCATCCATTAAAACATGATTCAAGTTCTCGATCTTTAGTTATTTTGTTTAAGTCTTTTTTTCTATTTAAACAAAGGCATTCATTTTTTAATAACCAGTTGATTGATGCTTTTGTTCTTCTGCATATTTTGGATTTCAACCAATTTGGTCTCTACGCGATTGTTTAAAGAATGATTCTTCAAGGTTGAATTGGTCTACCTTTGGGATTTTTAATATTAAGCTTAATTTTGATAAGTCCACTATTTTTATTTGGGTCAATGATTCTTATATAAGGACTATTCTTGCTTCTTGTTTTAGTTTCATGTCTTCTACTTTCCTTTGTGTTGATGATCCTATTCCTCCAATTAGCCACCCTCTACATTCATATTTCTTATCTCTTAGTATTCAATATGTGGATGATAATCTTGTTCATAATCTGATGTTCAAGAATCAACCTTTCATTCTAGTGGCTAGATCTTCATCATCCTCTTCTATCTCTTAGGAAGTACATAAATTGATGGTCAATGATATTTTAATTTATGTTGCATCTAAGTTGATAGGTGAAATTTCTTGTGTTGAATTTTATGATTTTTATTCATTGGAGTCTTCTTCTTTCTATGATCCATCAATGGATCTTCAGTCTAGTGGGTATTCTTCCCACCCTTTCCCTTTCAAGGATTTTAATTTTTCACAAAAATTAGCTTTGGCTCACTCTCTAATGCAATCTAATGTTGATATAAAAATTCCCAAAGAAGGGGTAGGAAAAAAATTTCGGCAAAAAATAAAGAGGAAATAGAAGCTGGTATTCAATCCACTATCATGGATTAATTTTCTTCTCAAGTAAGAATGAGGAGAGAATGTCACTCTCCTATATTGGTATGAAGATCTTATGTTGGAATGTCAGGGGCTTGAATGCCCTAGATAAGATGGGAAGAATCAAGAAATTCTTGGATTCTTTCTAAGCAGACATAATTTTATTGCAAGAAACTAAATTATCTCAAGAATCCTTTGATAAAATATTTCATAATTAGTCTCAGTGGGAATATGTTCTTGTTCCCTCTTCTTGTACTTCAGGAGGTCTTATTTCTCTTTGGAATCCTAAGACAATTAGTGGGAATCTTGCATATTCAGATTCTAATTCATAATTATTGAAATTTAGTTGGTTTAATCTTTTTTCTTTTTTTTTTAATGTATATGGTCCTAATTCTCCTCATGAGAAAATTATTATTTGGAATTCCTCAAGTACTCATATTAAAAAATATGAGGACCATCATTTTATTTTAGGTGGTGACTTCAATGATATTACCCCTGTGGATGAGAAATGTGGGGGTAATCCCACAACTCAAAGGGTTATTAATGAGTTCTCCTTTTTTATTCAAGATAATGCTTTTTATGATATCTCCCGAAGTAATGGTTCTTTTACTTCGACTAATAGAATAGTAGTTTCCCAAATTTCCATCAGACTCGATAGCTTCCTCATTTATCATGAGCTTAGAATTCTAAATTATTCTTTTAATTTTGAAATCTCATCAGCTACAAAGTCAAATCACTTTCCCATTTCTCTAGTAATAGATAAAATAGTGAAAGCACCTTTTTGTAAGTCGTCTTTTAAGTTTGAAAGGATGTGTTTTACACATTCCCATTTTATTTTTCTTTTACGCCAATGGTGGATCAGTGATCCTTTTTGTAAGGGAACCCATATGTTTCATTTTTATAAGAAATTGAAATTTGTCAAATTAAAACTCATAGGATGGAATAAAGGGGGTTTTGAGAATATTTTTCTTGAAAAAGATGAGGTAGAGAAGTATCTCAAAATTATTAATGAGCACGTCATTAAATTTGGGCTAGATCCTTCTAATTATGAGAGACATAAAAACCTACAGTAATATTGGGAAGTTCTTTGTTCTAGAAGTGAGATGTATTGGAGGCATAAATCTCGTGAGCTTTGGTTGAAAGAAGGGGACAAAAATATTGAATATTTTCAGTCTTCTGCCAAAATTAAGAAAGTTTTTTCGTCTATTTTATCTATAAAAGAAGCTAATTCTAGTTCTTATCTCTGATTTGAGAAACAAATCAGAGACGAAGGTGTTTGTATTTTCAAATATTTTCTTGTTCCTCATGTGCATCTAGATGTAAATGATTCTAATGTTGTGGAGCTTTTTGCAGTCCATTCGCAATCTAATTTCTCAAACAGAGAATGAGTTATTAATGAAACCTTTTTCTATGGAGGAGCTTCACATAGTTGTCTTTTCTATGGCACTAGATAAATCTCCATGCCTAGATGGCTTTACTATCTTATTTTTTCAAAAATATTGGGATATTATCGATTTTGATCTCTTAATGGCTATTGAAGAATCTCATAGGGAAGTTTATGTTCTAAAAAAATTCAATACTACATATATTTATTTGATTCCTAAATATAAGGACCTCCAAACCTTTATGGATTTTAGGCCCATCTCACTTTGTAATTCTATTTATAAAATATTTATTAAAACCAATTACTTAAGACTAAAGTCATCGATTTCTAGAATTATCTCTCAATAGGGTGGTTTTGTTCCTCGAAGAGAAACTTTTGATGGTGCTCTTGTTGCACTTGAGGTTTTTGATTCCATTGATTCTCATCAAATCCCTTCTTTTATTGTGAAAATTGATATGATGAAATCGTATGATAAGGTATGTTGGTCTTTTTTGTTGAAAGTTCTTCATAAATTTAGCTTCTATGAGTCCTAGTGTAAATAGATCAAGAATTATATTTTAGGAGCCTATTTTTCAATCATCATTAATGGTATCCCCTCAGGATATTTTTCTTCTTCTCAGGGGATTACTCGAGGTGATCCTCTTCCCCCTTTCTTGTTTATCATTATGGCTGAAGCTTTTAGTAGGATCATTCAAAAATAGAATGAATTAAATTATTGGCAATGTGTGAAAATTCAAAACACATCGATTATAGTTACTCACAATTTATTTTCCAATGACACTTTATTATTTGGCAATTCTTCCATTCATGAGGCTAAGTGTATCAAACAATCTTTGGACACTTACTCTTTAGAGTCAGGTCAAGTAATCAATCCTCAAAAATCAACTTTTTTTAATGTTCCATACTCCTGAGATTTTGCAACAAGATATTATGAACATTCTTGGTTTCTCCTAGGACTCCCTTCCTTATACTTATTTAGGGATTCCTTTTTTCACTGGAAAAGTGAAGCCCTTTTATTGGGAAAGTATTATTTCAAGATTAAAGAGTAGAATTATGGCTTGGAAATCCATATGGTTATAATTATTGGGTAGAATCATTCTTATTAAAACCATTCTTGTTTTCAGTCCTAACTATTATATCTCTTTTCTTCATGCTCCAAGTTCGGTCATTACTCAAACTGGGAAACTTATTCGCTCTTTTCTTTCAAGGGGTAACATGACTAATGAGAAGAAGGTGCCTCTTGTCTCATTGAAAAAATTAACACTTAATAAATAAATGGGCTTTGTTGGTCTGCATAATATTACTTCTAGAGATAAATATTTTGGGGCTAAACTTGTCTAGAGCATGTACGCTAAACATTCAATGCTCTTGTTAATACCACAATTAATGAACTAGTTGGAGAATAGAATGAGAGAATGTGAAAATGATAACCAAGCTACTAAGGTATATGTGATACATTAGATCAATTTTAATATTGTCATTGATGTCAACTAGTTTTTGACTTTACTTATCATGATAGTTGCAAACATCTTAAGAAGGTAATATTGGTGAAGGAAGGAGATATTAGCATGAAGATGAGATGTATGAGTAAGTTATGAATAAGGTATTCATTAGGTAACTTATTGATGAGTCTATGACAATATTGTTAGAATGATTTTAGAATAACTGAGAGGGGGGTGAATCAATTATTCTGAAGTCTAGATATACCAATTCAACTTTCTAGCTCTTCAACAAACTTAGATAAAATTAGCAATTCACTCGGTCTCTATAGCATATATCATAAAAATTTCAACAACATTCACATCAAATAATATTCACATAAGTATAACAAAAAGATTTATAGTCAAAACCCAATTTGAGAAAAACCACTTGTAACATGCTACTGATTTTCACTCTTTTGAAGTGAGCTCTGTGAAAAGGCAACCCGGTTAAAGGTTTACAATGCACACTATTAGGTGTGACCCTGTTAAAGGATTTAATCACCCTATTAAGAGTGGCCTGGTTAGATGGCTTAAAAAAATTCTACCAGAATCTCACCTTGATTAAAAGGGTTTACACAATGACTGTTAGGTCAACCTTGATTAGCATATTTAGACTGATACATTGGTTAGAAAGTAACAATACGTTCTAATCTGAAATATAAAATTCACTTTGAAAATATAGATCTAATTCACTCATATGCTGATTTACTGAATGACCTTCATTTTGATCTCCATCTCTAATCTACTCAGAATTCTCTTCAAGCAATTGCCACAACTCTGTTAGCTCTTCTCAGCTTCACCTTAGCCTTCTACTTCAATTCATCTATCAATAAAATCAACCTCTTCCACCATACTCATAACCTCACAATTAGGTCATATGTATACATCCTTGATCAGGAAGATTAATATTTTGTCACTTAATCTCTTCCGTAGATATTAGATTTAGGTCATATTCATCGAATCCTTCCATCATTTTGTTCTCCTACTTTTCCTTCTAGATACATATCCAAACTTCTCTTTGAATCCATAGTAGAATGGTTAACCATTGAATAAGGTGAATTAGTATCCACCCTAAAATGTATGGAAGAAATATGAGATCTACTTCTAAATCCAAATTCCCAAAGGAGAGATCCAAATTGATCAACCAAAAGGTTAATGCACAATCGAATCAATCTATGAAGAATATGAAAGAGGAAGAAAACCTTATATTTCACTATAAAGGAAATGTGTTTGAAATCTGAAATAATTGAAAGGCAAGTACTAACCTCAAAATATGATAGATCTGGAAAATGCTGATTTCTGATGTCTATATGTAGTTTCAGGCAATTCTGCAACCTAATTCCGACTAGAAATGTTGAGATGAAGAAAACCCAGAAAACTTTAATCTTTCTGATAGTAGGTAGTCTTTGACCCTGATAAAAGGTCAAATGCTACATTAATATTTTGAAGGTTGACTTTAACTTTGTTCATAGATCTTGAAAGTTTGCCGAAAAGGGTATCCAAATCCAATCTCAAATCTAGAGTTCTGCACCTGTACCTGCAAGAAAAAAAAGGGGTTTTGTTGTTTGTATGGGGGGTTTGCCTTGGCTAAACCCCAATTTAGGAATTAAACTTGAAATTGAATTGAAATGTGCATAAACAAATTAAATGAAATAATTCACCTTGCTTATGTTGAAGTCCTTGTAGAGGATTCGAATCCTTAAATCCACAAGTAGGGATGTTCCAATAGATGTAGAATAAATGTAGGATGTCTCAAATCAATGGAATTTGATCTTCAAAACCAATCTTGAATGGATCTTTGCATAGAAATTAACTTGGATGAATGTGGAAGGATGGATCTTCAAGGGGGCTCCAAAGAGCTTGAATCCTTCAATGGCTAACAATAGATCTGCTTGATGAATGAATGCTTGAACACTTGAATGATTGAAGGATTTCTTGAATGCTTGAATTCACTTTCTTTCACTTGAGAGCTTGCTCATGAAATTTCTTGAGATGAGATATCAAAACTTGATTGAGAGATTGATTGAAATGAGAGAGGAAGGCCTCCTTTTATAGTGAACTAGGGCACAAACCTCTAGAGAAGGCTGACATTGGTGAATTAAATCCTACTTAACCTTAACCCCTAGAAATGGACCCATATTAAATGAAATTTAAGGATTTACCATTCTGAAACCCGAAATGGCTGACCCGAAGGTGGTAAAAAGTATCTTTCCAAAACCCGATACCCAGAAATTAGAAAATCTTGAAATTTGAAATCTGGGTCAAGGACGAGGTAGACCCCACCCTAGGTCAAGGTCAAGATCATCCCTGACCTAGGTCAGGGTCAAGGTTGACTTTGACCCTCAAGGTCAATTTTTACCTTGAGGTCAAAAACCTCATGACCTTAGACCATAATGCTAGGAAATGCAAAAATAAAGTGAAATCAGGTGCAGAGAGAAGCATAAAGGTAGGAGAAAGCCAAATACATGCAAAGACCCGATCAAGGTGCTTAACATGACCTCAGACCACTTAATTGGAGGGCTAAATGATCTTATCATGGAAGTGCTTCCATTTTAAGATGATACGTTAAGCCCCCACTTTAGCAAGAGTATGGACTCGATGCAAACTCTTGGTAAAGGAGATCAGAATGAAAAGATAATATTATCGTAATGAAAGGGACAAAGAGAAACCTAAAGCCCCCAGGGACTCAAGTATTCTTCAAGTCCAAGATCACAGTAAGAGAGACATATCTAGAGAGAAAAGGAAAGGGTGTGATTATCTCACCCAATGAGAACTTATGTCCCATTGTTAACCACACCAGGAAATAGCGCAACTGGAAAGATGGAATTGAACCACCTAGTGAATGTGGATACTCACTAGTCAACCCATCAAGGATTCACCCTTACCAATATTCTATTCCATAAGAATAAAACCAAAAACAAATGAGATCCAGTCTTAAGGACACCTCTGACCTTAAGGGATCCAAAAATTTATGTATATATGAAACTGGAGGGATCAAGAGATCCTAAAATATAAATTCATGCTTTAAAGATTAGTCACTAATCCAAAAAGGGAGTGTTGGCTTTTAAACTTGTTCCCACATGGTGCCAGGTTTACACTATGATTGACAAACTGGTTAGTCTTCACTCCAAAGTCTAACAAGGAAACAAGTGCCAATTGATGAGGATAAAGAACATCCTCCTTCTACTTCGAGCTCCACATTCACTTAGGCGGGTATTGCCTCATCTACACACTCATGACTCTTCTTGAGTTGATGGATAAAAGGCCTACAGATGCATTACTATGGAATAGTTGCCAGACCCCTGTAGGTATCAAGTACCCTTAATGAACCATGACCTCATGCAATAACCTGATATGCATGCAATGAATCTAACAACTAGAGAGAAACCTCCTACTACTACTACCAACACAAAAGGGAAAAAACTTCATTTCAATGAGTGATGTTGGATTGAATGGACTCTTGAAGTACCCCAAATTTCTCATAGACCAGTGCCTTATCCAATCAGCAGCAGAGTCAAATACCTCACTGCAACAAGGCTATGAAATAAGAAAACAACACACTCACCCTGACCAGATCACACATTACCAAACCACTTGTGCACCTAGATATGCTATCACCCATCTAAAGAAAGACCTAGGAACAGGAAACACATTGACCAGCATCAACTAGAAGAAAAGCATGATGCATCTTTGATACTTCAGCTCATACATATCTAAACATGAGTCCTAGACTCAGTTGCTTCTGGGAAAAACAACTCTACTGTAGACACTCACTGGAAATGCAAGCAGAAAAACTATAACACCCTTGATGCTACAATTAATAAGTCTAAAACCTAAATGGAGACAATTTGGGAGCAGAATTAATACACTGAAATCTTATGCATAAAACACCTATTACAATTTCATTATATTCCCATAACCAGAGAGGACAGAGGGAACACCCTGTATGGAGAGAAGAAGGAAAATACATTCAGGAAGAACATTCACGGAACCAGTCCCCACAACTGTGGCAGAAAGGAACCTAGACAAAGACAAAAATTCAACATTTTATACCACTAGCTACCTTGGAATTCTCTAGGAGAATGCAACAACCTACAGACAGCTAGGGCATAGGGTACAACAGCTAAACCAATTGGAAAGAGTCACAAAAATTACTGCAGGGGTACGAAATACAAGCAGCCTGGAGAAAGAGATCTCAAACAAATCTTACAATTATGAGCACATTGAGATTAGGATAGAAAACCAGGAACTGCCATGAAACCAGTACAAATGGTCACCTGCAAACACACCTCAAGAAAAGATTTCAATCACCCCTCATGGTACAAATCCCTCTGCAAACAACCACCAAGCACTCAGGACCACTCTGCAAATTGCATCTCACCAAATAGGGTCTAATCTGGCATTCAATTCCATAAACACGGTACCCTCTGGATCTCAGAAAATCAAACTTCAAACTACAACAGATAGCATGCTTTCGGCGAGAAATAAACCTTTTAACCATTCACCCTCAGTCACGCAACCGCGTAGTCCCATCTTGACCACCACAAGAAATCGGGCAGCAAAATATGCTTGGTCACATGATCACATGGCTGAAAGATAGCCCCTACGATCATGTGACCACGGACTCTTAACCACAGTCAACAATCAGGCCCAAACCCCTCGCAAAGTCCCTCACCAAATCACCTACAGCAACCAATCAAACTCGAGCATGAAATGAGACTGGCACCGCGGGCCCACCGCACAACTCTGCAACCACGATGCAAATGGTTATTCGCATGATCGCATAACCCAAAAATGGGTTATGCAAACATGCGACACAACAATTCCTTCTACGCTGCCGCAACCGCCACCGCACAACTCCGCAACCGCGATGCCACCTCAGCTCTTGCCAGCCAATGAATAAAATCCAACGGATGGCGCATGATCTCAAAGGCTGAGAATATTCCTTGAGATCATACACCGACCGTAGATCTACAATCTTTGACACCGGTAATGAGAGACTACACGACTAACCACCAGCCAAGTCACTGGAGGTTAGCAGATAACTGCCAACCCATCAAAGATCACGTGACTATAGTCACCGATTCACTAGATGTCAGCCGCCTAACCATCAGAAATAGGAGATCAATAGATAACTGCTAGTCGCTAGGTCACTGAATGAAGAATAAACCGTTAGATAGCTAAACCAAGCAAAGAGCTAGGACCACACGGACAGGTGGCAGGCAGTCGCATGATCACATGTCAGAGAAGTTTGACAGGCAGCCATGCGACGGCCAATCAGGAGGACCATATGAAAATCTGGGCCCACCACCGTCACACTTGCGCACTTAAGGAAACACAGCAAACAGGAAAGAATGTGAGGTCGAAGACACACAAACTGAAAACATCATGCACTTTTTGAAAACATTGTGGGTTTTTGACACTAAGGTAGATTTTTTGAAATATTTCCAGTAGGCCTTAAACTTTGAATAACTTTCTGGGCATAATGACTTAGGAGACGCAGTTTGGACCAGAGCCAGGTGACGACAAGAGGAACACAGAGCAGGACACTTTGAAGAACACTAGCAAGGAAAATAAGCCATTTTCATAAGGTTTTCAATGACATAAAATGGGCCTAACAGTGGCTTTGGTTGGGGACGATGGGTAGCTTGTGCCCATGTGAGAATTCAGATCTCTAGGAGAGCAGACCACCAACTAGACAAGAACAAGGCACTCATGGGCTGAAGAATGAGACTGTACAGATCACTACCCATGCTCATGCTTCACCAAAAATTTGCAGAGCTGCAACTCTTACTCATTGAAGCATGCTAACCTCTCTATCACACCACTTTCCTTCTCTTAGTGCTCAGATCACCTCATAAGGAAACACTTCTTATCATTGAAAGTATCTAGAGCATGGCAGATCTAGAGCTCACGCTAAAGCTCCATCAAGTAACTTTGTTATGTAGAGCCACCACCTCCTTGTGAGGAAAATTTTGCACTGATTTGTATCTCCTCCAACCAACCAAAACTTCATCAGGCCACACTGCTTATCAGGAAGATGCACTGATCAAACAGAGACAAATCAGAGTCACCACTCAACATGCAGTGAGAAGATTTCACTAATGTGTTTTGTTCATTTAACTCTGTAACTTCAACCAGGACCTTGGGATGATCCAGCCAAGCAAGGAAGCTTTCTATCATTTACTTCTTCCCCAGCAGAGTTGCCATTTTGTTGGTTGTTAAATTTGTTCCCACACGGTGCCAAGTTTACACTATGATTGACAAACTGGTTAGTCTTCACTCCAAAGTCTGACAAGAAAACAAGTGCCAATTGATGAGGATAAAGAACATCCTCCTTCTGCTTCAAGCTCCACATTCACTCAGGTGGGTATTGCCTCATCTGCACACTCATGACTCTTCTTGAGTTGATGGATAAAAGGCCTGCAGATGCATTATTGTGGAATAGTTGCCAAACCCCTGTAGGTATCCCATACCCCTAATGAACCATGACCTCATGCAATAACTTGATATGCATGCAATGAATCTGACAACTAGAGTGAAACCTCCTACTACTACTACCAACACAAAAGGGAAAAGACTTCATTTCAATGAGTGATGATGGATTGAATGGGGTCCCAAAGTACCCCAAATCTCTCATAGACTAGTGCCTTATCCAATGGGCAGCAGAGTCAAATACCTCACTGCAATAGGGCTATGAAACAAGAAAACAACACACTCACCCTAACCAAATCACACATTACCAAACCACCTATGCACCTAGATATGCTATCACCCATCCAAAGAAAGACCTAGGAACAAGCAACACATTGACCAGCATCCACTGGAAGACAAGCATGATGCACCTTTGATACTTTAGCTCATACATATCTAAACATGAGTCCTAGACTCAGTTTCTTCTAGGAAAAACAACTCTACTGTAGACACTCACTGGAAATGAAAGTAGAAAAACTATAACACCCTTGATGCTACAATTAATAAGTCTAAAACCCAAATGGAGACAATCTGGGAGCAAAATTAATATACTGAAATCTTATGCATAAAACACCTGTTACAATTTCATTATATTCCCGTAACCAGAGAGGATAGAGGGAACACCCTATATGGAGAGAAGAAGGAAAATACATTCAGGAAGAACATTCACGGAACCAGTCCCCACAACTGTGGCAGAAAGGAACCCAGACAAAGACAAAAATTTAACATTTTATACCACTAGCTACCTCGGAATTCTCTAGGAGAATGCAACAAGCTACGAACAGCTAGGGCATAGGGTACAATAGCTAAACCAATTGGAAACGGTCACAAAAATTACTGTAGGGGTAGGAAATACAAGCAGCCTGGAGAAAGAGATCTCAAACAGATCTTACAATTATGAGCACATTGAGATTAGGACAGAAAACTAGGAACTGCCATGAAACCAGTACAAACAGTCTCCTGCAAACACACCTCGAGCAAAGATTTCAATCACCCCTCACGGTACAAATCCCTCTGCAAACAACTGCCAAGCACTCAGGACCACTCTACAAATCACATCTCACCAAACAGGGTCTAATCTGGCATCCAATTCCATTAACATGGTACCCTCTAGATCTCAGAAAATCAAACTTCAAACTGTAACGGATAGCATGCTTTTGGCAGGAAATAAACCTTTTAACCATTTGCCCTTAGTTGCACAACCGCGTAGTCCCATCTTGACCACTACAAGAAATCGGGCAACAAAATATGCTTGGTCGCATGATCGCATGGCCGAAAGATAGCCCCTACGATCATGCGACCGTGGACTCTTAACCGCAGTCGACAATCAGGCCCAAACCCCTCGCAAAGTCCCTCGCCAAATCACCCACAGCAACCAATCAAACTCGAGCATGAAATGAGACTGGCACCACGGGCCCACCACACAACTCCGCAACCGCGATGCAAATGGTTATTCGCATGATCGCATAACCCAAAAATGGGTTATGCGAACATGCGACACAATAATTCCTTTTACCCTGCTGCAACCGCCACTGCACAACTCTGCAACCGCAATGCCACCTCAGCACCTGCTAGCCAATGAATAAAATCCAATGTATGGCACATGATCTCAAAGGCTGAGAATATTCCTTGAGATGATACGCCGACCGTAGATCTGCAATCTCTGACACCGTGCAATGAAAAGAGATGGGACCCCCCAAACCAACCACCGAACATTGAGCGACTACGCGACTAACCACCAACCCGTCAAAGATCACGTGACTACAGTCACTGAGTCGCTGGATGTCAGCCGCCTAACCGCCAGAAATAGGAGATCAATAGATAACTGCTAGTCGCCAGGTTGCTGAATGAAAAATAAACTGTTAGATAGCCAAACCAAGCAAAGAGCCGTGACCACACAGACAGGTGGCAGGCGGTCGCATGATCGCATGTCAGAGAAGTCTAACATGTAGCCATGCGACAACCAATCAGGAGGAGCATATGAAAATTTGGGCCCACCACCGTCGCACTTGCGCACTTAAGGAAACACAACAAATAGGAAACAATGCAAGGTCGAAAACACACAAACTGAAAACATCATGCGCTTTTTGAAAACATTGTGGGTTTTCGACACTGAGGTAGATTTTTTGAAATATTTCCACCAGGCCTTAAACTTTGAATAACTTTCTGGGCATAATGACCTAGGAGATGCAGTTTGGACCAGAGCCAGTGACGACAAGAGGAACATAGAGCAGGACACTTTGAAGAACACTAGCAAGGAAAAGAGGCCATTTTCATAAGGTTTTCAATGACATAAAATGGGCCTAACAGGGAGAAAAGGGTATCTTGAAAAATAATATGTGTGTATCAAAAAGTGTGTGTGTGTGTGTAATAGGTGAGTAAAGTGTATGCCCCAACATTAAAGTCATCGCTAACACTTTAATAGGAGGAATGGCTTTAACAGAAACATAAAAAACTCCATTGATTACGTTTCCACGTCGAGATACCCCTAGACAAAGACAAATCAAGGGAAATATCACAGAAACATATAGAGAACACAAAAGGGATCTACCTACCATGGGGTCAGTATGATCATAAGATAATATATATATGATATTATTGCAAATGAATTGACATCATTCCCGAAAGAAAGTAGAACTACAATCACAAAGGAGGAAAGATCACATAAGATATACGAAGGAGAATCTTTTCAGACCATGACATGGAGACCAAAAAGAATCAGTGCTACCACATCTCAAATCCAACAAGATTACACAGGGAGACATTTACGAACAATAGCACATTTACAACATAACATGAAATAATGCATAGAAGAATAGAGATACATATAGAGGAATTTTACAATAGGTTCGATTCCTTTATCACCTTGCACCAACAGAGTAACAAGGATCATATAATAGAATCTAACAACATTTAGCAAACACATTACGGGAGAAGCACGGTACAGCAGGAAAACACACAACAAAGCTACCATGAATGACAAGTTGATCGAGCATGCCACCTACTCTCCCCATCTCGATGTATATCATTTAGGGAATGTCGATAACTCATAAGAGGGACTATATCCAACATAGTAGGAATGGTAGCCAGTTCCAAACAAGGATCCTCTTGAGAATCATCATGTTCGATACTAGGTGTAAGTGTTAATTGTGATGAAAGCATATTAGGTAAATCAATGTCAATATCAATAGTCTCATATTCATCATTAACATCATCAGTATCATCAAGAGTATCTTCTTCATCCAAATTAATCAAAATAGGATCTAAGATACGAATAGAATTATTATAATCATGCATCTTAACATCATTATTAGTAACAACTTATTCTAACACATCATGCATATATTTATCCAAAGAAGGTAAAGATCTTTGAAGAATAGAATTATGAGCTTTAGCATGAGCACAATGCTTCTTACAATGTTCATTAGAAGATCAATTACATTTTGATTTATTTGAAATAGGTTCAGAACTAGGAGGAACAAGCATAGGCTCCTTCACAGGTTCTTTAGGAAGATCAATAGGATTGTCAGCAATAGGAGGAACTTGATTAACAGAACTAGAACCCATAGTTAAAAGAGGTATAGAAGGTGTAGGAAAAAGACCATGATTAAGATCCATAGGAGGTATGCATAATTCAAGAATCTTACAATGTTTATAAACTTGATATGAATGGAAAAGATTATCAGGTCGAGGAGGACATGGATTAGGTAATGAAGGCCAAAAGAAATCAAGAGTAGCACAATCTCTAGGCCTAGAAGGTTGATATAAACTATGATTAACCATCTTCACTTCTTCATCATGAAAAAATTTAATACACATATGGATAGGTTAAGAAACAACATGCATGGCATTCAACCAAGGAAAACCTAGCTTAACTTGAAATTGATCAGAAATAGGGACCACAACAAGGGTAGTGTTCACAATTTTTCTGCAAAGTTCAACCGATAAACTAATAGAACACAATGATGGATAAAGAAAACCATTACAACTCTGAATCTACACATCCGATGTATCACAAGAATCATGTTGTAAGCTTTTCATAAAAATATTTTCTTCGGTAATAACATTGACTAAGGATGTAGGATCAACAAGACAACCATGAGTAGGGTTCTGAGCAATCCTAGCATAGATGTAAAGGGGACCATCGAGAGCTTTAATAGTCTTAGATTCATCGAATGTAATCAAAAGTTCCCAAGGTTTTTTATTCTTAGGTTGTTGTCAAGGTTTAGGTTGAGTTTTCAATTTAGGCTTAGGTTTTGGTTAAAGTTGAGATTGAACTTGAGGTTGAATCTAAGGTTGAGGTTGAGGTTGCGGTGGAGATACAGATTGACCAAAATGCTCCAGTTGATTAACAACATGATTGAGATCATCCATCTTTAAATCATACACAATTTCCATAGCAGATGGCTGATAAATGGTATTAGTATGATGCGTAGGTAAAGGATTCGTATAGATTTGAAGGTTTTGATTAGGAGGAGAGATCGATTTGTTTCCACTACCATCAAGATTATCAATAGATAAGGCATTAGAATCAATTAAGTCTTGAACCTTATGTTTTAAAGAATAACACTTTTCAGTATCATAACCATTCTGATGGTGATATTGACAAAAAGCTTTAGGATCAAAAGATTTAGATGTAATCGTAGCAGGTAAAAGAGGTCGAATAGGAGGTAAATTAATCATATTAGTAGTTAACAACCTATTCATAATAGCATGTAAAGATTCAGAGAGAGGAGTAAACATATGATTTAATCAGAAAGAAGTGGATGTAGAAGTACCATTGTGAGATGCAACAACAACTTGATCAACAACTACATTCTCTTGTTTGTTTATCTTGACATAGTTGTTGAATTTTTTAAATTTGTTTGGATTAGGAGTAGCATCACTTTTATCAACTAGAATAGGAGCCATTGGAGTGTTTCTCTCAAATTGACTCACTTATAATTGATAATGACGAAGCACTGCACAAATTTGTTGAAAAGAGGTAAATTCAGTAAGCAAAATCTTATCTCTAATATTCTTTTGCAAATTTGAAATAAAAATATGTTGAATATCAATATCAAGAACATGATAATAAATCTGAGCATACAAATGCTTAAATCTACCAATAAATTCAGTCAATTTTTCCTTAGCACTTTGTTTACAATGTATCAAATCAGTCAAAGACACTTGCGGGCCAATGTTTTGAAATTGTTGAATAAAGGCATTGGCTAGTTGCGGAAAGGAATCAATAGAATAAGGTGGAAAGGAACAATACCATTGTAAGGCCTTGTCATGGAAGGTTCTAGCAAAGAGTTTGGCTAAAATCCTATGGTCATGACCATAATCACTACAAAGGATTTGGAATGTTTTAACATGATGAACGGGGTCTCCTTTTCCATTATAATTCTCAAGATGAGGCATATTGACTTGTCAAGGAATAGGAGTACAAATGATGTCTCAGGAGAAAGGACTTTCCGTGTCACATGTAGGAACACTAAACTTGTTTTGAGTTAGGAAAGCAAGTTGTTGTTGTAAGGATGACATAGTTTGAGACAAACTGATGATTATTGAATCATTAGATGAAATAGGAGGAGTAGCAACATTAGAAACACTAGGTAAATTGTAAGAAGCTGGAGGAATAGAAGATACAACTGGAGGAACAGCTGGAAGCAAATTGGAATAAGTAAAAGGAACATTATGATATGAAGGTTGTGATGTAGGGAGGGACACAGGAGGAACACTCATAGGAACAGAGGGAACCGTCACAGTCACCAAAGAAGGAGTATAAGTAGGAATACTAGGTAAAGGATTAGAAGTAGGTTCTACACTAGTGATAAGAGGAATCAACCCTAAATCTTGAGCTTCTTGAGCTAAAGGTTTAGCATTTGAATGCATGAGGTGAGTAATACCACCCAAGAGGTTAACAACTTGATCACTATCATGAAGGACTTTCTTAAGAGCCTCTATAGCTTGAATAGAATCTTGATTATGGTTCTCTTGAATAAGCCAATTACCCATTTTATCAAGTTCAGTTGAAAGTTTTTGGACTTGTTCAGGAGGAACTCTTAAAGTGTCATCCTCATCATGGGATGAGTGAGAAGAGTTTTGCTCCATAATAGGATTGGAATCATGAAGAATCAAATTATCATCCGGGATCCTAAGGAAAGGAGAGGAAGATTCAGGATCAAAGGCACCCATGAGTCTATGACTTCTTCAAATTGGAATATTATAAGTAGGACTAGTAGTAGTAAAGCTCATAAACCAATGCAATGCAAATGAACTAAACTAAGAACACATAAAGCATGAATATTTTTGTATTTTTGAAATCTAATTAGATGCAAGATTTAACATAAAAGAGAAATCTAATACCAATAAGATAAAAGGAAATCTAATACCAAAAAACACAATAGGGCAACCAATTCCACAAAAGAAAGGAGAGTAAGTATGTCGGGTTCACCAAAGTGAATAAGGTGAATTGGTATCCAGCCTAAAATGTATGGGGGAAATATGAGATCTACTTCTAAATCCAAATTTCCAAAGGAGAGATCCAAATTGATCAACCAAAAGGTTACTACACATTCAAATCAATCTATGAATACTATGAAAGAGGAAGAAAACCTTATATTTCCCTATAAAGGAAATGTTCTTGAAATTTGAAATAATTGAAAGGCAAGTACTAACCTCAAAATAGGATAGATCTGGAAAATGTTGATTTCTGATGTCTGTGTGTAGTTTCGGTCAATTCTGCAACCTATTTCAGATTGGAAATGTCGAGATGAAGAAAACCTAGAAAACTTTTCTCTTTCTGACAACAGGTAGTCTTTGACCCTGATAAAAGGTCAAAGGCTACATTAATATTTTGAAGGTCAACTTTAACTTTGATCGTAGATCTCGAAAGTTCACCGAAAAGGGTATCTGAATCCAATCTTAGATCCGTAGTTCTGCACCTGTACCTGCAAGAAAAAGAGGGTTTTTGTTTTTTGTATGGGGGGTTTTCCTTGGTCAAACCCCAATTTAGGAATTAACCTTAAAATTGAATTTAAATTTGCATAAACAAAGTAAATGAAACAATTCACCTTAGTTATGTTGAAATCGTTATAGAGGATTCGAATCCTCAAATCCACAAGTGGGGATGCTCCAATGGATGTAGAATGAATGTAGGATGTCTCAAATCAATGGCATTTGATCTTCAACACCAATCTTGAATGGATCTTTTCATAGAAATTGACTTGGATGAATGTGGAAGGATGGATCTTCAAGGGGGCTCCAAAGAGATTGAATCCTTCAATGGCTAACAATAGATCTCCTTGATGAATGAATGCTTGAACACTTGAATGCTTGAAGGCTTGCTTGAATTCTTGAATTCACTTTCTTTCACTTGAGAGCTTGCTCATGAAATTTCTTGAGATGAGATATCAAAACTTGATTGAGAGATTGATTGAAATGAGAGAGGAAGGCCTCCTTTTATAGTGAACAAGGGCACAAACCTCTAGAGAAGGCTGACATTGTGGAATTAAATCCTAATTAACCTTAACCCCTAGAAATGGACCCATATTAAATGAAATTTAAGGATTTACCATTCCAAAACCTGAAATGGCCGACCCGGAGGCAGGAAAAGGAATCTTTCTGAAACCCGATACCCAAAAATCAAAAAATCTTGAAATTTGAAATCTGGGTCAAGGACGAGGTAGACCCCACTCTAGGTTAGGGTCGAGGTCATCCTTGACATAGGTTAGGGTCAAGGTCAACTTTGAACCTCAAGGTTGACTTTGACCTTGAGGTCAAAAACCTCAGGACCTTAGTCCATAATGCCAGGAAATGCAGAAATAAAGTGAAATCAGGTGTAGAGAGAAGCAGAACGGGGGGAGAAAGCCAAATACATGAAAAGACCTGATCAAGGTGCTTAACATGACTCCATACCACTTATTCAAAGGGCTAAATGCTTTTATCATGGAAGTGCTTCTATTTTAAGATGATACAACCATGCATTAAATGCTCCATATCATTCATTAATAATGTCAACACATATCACATATCCCATGAATTCAACTATGTTGGCTGCGATTCTCAATTCTTTCATAAACTGGAAATTATTGAAGCTTGGTCAATACTGTGGTCATCTGCTCAGTCATTAATGGATATCTCGATCATCACTAAAACTTTCCTTCTTGGAAAACACTATATTTTCTCAGTTAATTCTCTATCGCTCAACAGTTAAAGATGCTCATTCAACACTAGATTTTCTCGACATATACTGGTGCTCGATTGATACTAGCATCACCCAGCTTAAACTAAATTTCTTCACTTTTTCTCAGTTAAGCCTATGTTTCCAAGAATCTCCCTCTTTAGCATTATTGGAAAACCACATGAACACCACATGATTTACCAAATAATCCAAAATCTTTGTGCATCAGATCTTTATTAATATGCTTAGCTTCATTCTGATTCACATCCAAGTACCAACTCCCTCTTGGATAAATTTAGCTTTGTTTGTTCACTGAATCTCTCTTCTATGTATCTCACTGAATCTCTCCCTCTTTTCTTAGGGTCATTTCACTTTTCTATATCTCTCCCTCTAGTTCATTTAATCTCTACCTCTTTGACAACACTGCAAAAGAAACTTGTATCTATCACTTACATCTTTACCATATAGATATTTTTATGTCATTTCTCTATGTTGTATACTCCCCCTGTCATCTTTCTTATGACTGATTTACATCTTTTTCTTTACTTCTCATAACTCTAGGAAACTCCTAAAGTGTGACATCTTCTAGATCAATTTTTTAGATAGTCTAATTAGCACATTTAATGCAGTGCTCCTATATGTTACTAGACAACCTCAGTTAGGGGAATCACCCCTAATTTACCTCTTAGGTATTCATGAGCATCTTTAGGTAATCCTTTTGTGAATATATCCATTTATTGTTCCTTTGTATTCACATATTCCTATCTCACTTATTTGTATCGAACTAGCTCCCTCAAGTAATGATACTTGATAGAAATATGATTAGTCTTATTGTGTATAATAATATTTTTAGATATGTTAATAGCACTTATGTTATCATAGAAAATAACAAATGGCTTAGTTATTTACTCCATACCTTTTAACAATTTCTTGATCCACACTAAATTTGCACAATTCACTCTAGCTGCTACATATTCAACTCTTTTTGTAGATTGGGAAATGAAGTTTTGTTTCTTGCTTATCCAAGAGACTAATCTCTTTCCTAGAAAGAATGTGCCACCACTTGTGCTCTTTATATCATCCACATTTCCTTCTCGATCTGCAACAGTGTAAACTTTCAATTCAAATTTCTCATTCTTCTTGTAATACAATCCATAGTCTTCTGTTCCTTTCAGATATCTCAATATCCTTTTCACTATCATCATGTGACTTTCTTTAGGATTTGCAGAAAATATTGCAAAAATTCCAACTACTAGGGAAATATCTAGTCTACTATGGACAACATATTATAACTTTCCAATCATATATCTATACAAGATTTGATTGACTTCAGTTGTATCATCAATTTTTGATAACTTTTTGTCGAGTAGCCATAGGTGTACTTACTAGTCTAGAATCTTCCATACCAAGAGTTTTCAGTATCTCCTTGATATACCCAAATAATTTAAAGAAAGAGTATCAATGCAACAACCCAAGATATGCACAATTCACTTATGTCTCTCCTCTTGAGTATTAATGAAGAAAATAGAGCTTTTAGTCCAATTGATGGATTAACCAGTAGCTCTTATGTAATAATTAAGCAAGTTATTCTCCACTCTGGCTTCACTGACTGAAGCCTCCCCACCTAAAATGATACCATCAATGAACTACAAGTGAGGAAAGACTATTTTTTCAGAAGATGGTCTGATACATTTTAAATCCCCATTCCTCCTATTGGCTGAAATAAGTTTCCCAAGGCATTCAGCTAGAATTATGAAAAGAATGGGAGAAAGGGGGTCTCCTTGTCTCAAACCCCTGGAAGATTTAAAAAAATCTAATGAGGAGCCATTGACCAGGACTACCAAAGAAGGAGTAGATATGATTTTATGTATGATCTTCCAAGTGTTCAAGTTGAAACCATAAGCTCCAAGCACCTTGAGCAGGAAAAGCTAGTCAACACAATCATGTGCCTTGGAAATGTCAAGCTTGAGAAGGAAACCTTCCCTCTTACCAGCATCTAAGGAGTGGATCACATCATGCACCTCCATAATGGAATAAAGAGTTTGTCTGCCCAGCACGAATCCAAATTGCTAGTGAGGAATGATAGATGGGAGCACCTTGATAATTCCGATGGTGATGACTTTAGAGATTATCTTGTAGAAGGAATTCCATAAGCTAATGGGTCTGAAAAGCTCCATAGAGTCCACCCCTAGAATTTTGGGATGAGAACCAAGAAAGTAGTATTAAGTTCTTTGAGAATGTTTTTTGATCCAAGGAATTCCTGCACTGCTTTCACCACATCAAATTTAACCACTTCCCAGAACAAATGGAAGAAGAAAATTGGGAAATCATCTAGTCTTGGGGATTTGTCACTAGGGAGAGAGTGTGAGGCTATTTTAACCTCTTTCCTATTTGGTATATTACATAAAACTTCTTTTTGATCTTCAGAGATGATTTTGGGGATATTTTCTAGGAGTATCCTAGTCCTCCTCCGAGATCTCATTGTCTTCAGAAAGAAGGGAGGAGAAAAAGAAATGGCTTCATTAGCAATATCATTGTCCTCCAGCAATAGCTAGTCCCCCTCTCTTTACTACTGATTATGTTAGCATCCCTTTGTTTCATTGTAGACATGTGCAAAAAACTTATATGTTGGTCCCCCTCCCTTAACTATATGGATCTAGATCTCTACTTCCATAAAATTTCCTCCTTCCCTATGACATAGTGGTACTCTAACAATAGAGTTTTCTCTTTATGCAACCTATCCTCATCATACTTCTATCTCTAGATTCCCTCTTGGAATAGATTAAGATCCAAGATATCCTTTTCTTTAGAAGAAAAGATATTACCAAAATCTTCCTTGTTCCATTTTTTGATATTAACCTTAATATTTCTAAGTTTTTTAGCCACCCTAAACATAGTCAAACCCTTAACATCAATATTCCACCATTCCTTAATTTTGCTTGGTAGATTTCGATGGGTAGTCCACATCTTCTTGAATCTGAAGGGGAAGTTCTTTCTCTTTGCAAGGAGGTCTAGAGAGAGAGAGAGAGAGAGAGGTGAATGATCTAAACCGATCCTCACCAAAGCTGATAATTTCTAGTTGTAGAAATTCAGCTAATCAATAGTTATCAAAGAATGGTCTAGCTAGACTTAGATGCACTCTCGTCCAATTCCCCTATTGGACCAGGTAAAACTTGTACCTTGTAGGTCCACATCAAAGATGGCTTGATCATTGATGAAGTCCATGAGATCTGGCCTACTTTCCAAGTCATGAGAGATACCTCCTTATTTTTCCCCTTCTTTAAGGGGAGTATTAAAGTCCCCCATGATAATCCCCTTAGAGAGATCACATATAGAAGCTAAGCCTTTAAGTTTTTCCCAGTAAGATGTTCTACCTTTTTTATAATTAGGGGCATAAATATTCATGATATACCAACTTTTATTATCCTTAATGCTATTAAAATTCATAAGATGCAAGTTAATTTCTTTGTGGATGACTTCAGCCTTTAGGTGAGAGGAGTTCCACAAAGTCATAAAACTTCTGAAAGCTCCATCGGAGCTAGAGGCAATCATATCCATAGATTTACAGAATCTAATACCCTATAGCTTATCCTTCTTCATCTTAGTTTCCTGGATTAACATAATATTTGATCTATGATCCCTTTGTATATCCCGTATAACATCCTCCTTGTGTGAGCCATTAAGCCCATGAATATTCCAAGAGATAAGTTTAATTTCTTTTTGGATGTACAAGCTTCTAGGATGGTCTTTTGGGTTCCATCTGCTATGTTCTTCCTAGATTCTTCTTGCCGGACCTGGCTATATTTCTTTCTCCCTAGATTTTTTGATTTGGCCCCCACATCAACTTTGTTCTTACTCCTTGTTGTTGTTGGAGAAACCAGAGATGGATCTCTATTGTTCTATTTAT
This sequence comes from Chamaecyparis obtusa, assembly GCA_027943335.1. NCBI lineage: Eukaryota > Viridiplantae > Streptophyta > Pinopsida > Cupressales > Cupressaceae > Chamaecyparis > Chamaecyparis obtusa. Next base: position 380,041 of record BSBK01002465.1, on the reverse strand, counting down.
TCTTCTTTTGAACCTTAGTCCACTCTCTCTCCACCCCTTGTTTGTATTTCTCAAAGATTTCTTCCATTCTTGTAAGATTCCCCGAGGATACTGATTTTAGCAATTCTTCCATCTTGAAAACCTGCCCACAGGGCACACACTCTGTTTTATGATTAGGGTTTGATTCCTGAGAGGAAACACCCATCTGCATGTAATATTTAGGACTAACACCAATCCCATTCTCCAAAGAAGGTTCTAGGGAATTTGGAGCAAAGGATAGGTGGGCCATCCCTAGGCAAGAGTCCCCTCATTCAACTAATCTCAGCCCTTCCATAGAACTATCCTCCCCTAAGACGTCTTGCAGGATATTGACTTCCAAAACCTTATTAGGTCCATCTACGGGAAGAAACTCCTCCCTTTCAATAAAAATTTCATTCTGATGCATGAATATCTCCCCAGAACCATTATTTTTTTTCTCTACCATTCCCTCTTAGTTCTTATTCATTTCTGGGATCACCACATTGGAGTCCTTTCTCTTCCAAACTATGTGGATGTTTGTCTCTATTCCCTCCTAGGACTTCTAGTTTTTCTCCATTGTTGAGCCTTCCAGATCCTGGTCTTGGTCTTTCCAACTTTCCTTTGGGCCTTCCTGGCTTTCCTGTCTTTATCCAACACCAAAATTATAGGTCACAATTTGGCATAGTGTCTAGCTTTCTCACAATGGAAACAGGCAAAGGGCACACTTTCATAATCCAGTTTCTACAATCCTTTGCCCAGTTTTGAATGAATCTCTATGGTCTCTAGCATATCTTTACCCTCTTCTACCCCTATGCAAATCCTAGCATAAGTAAGACATCATCTATCCACCGTTGCTAGGTCTATTGATAGCAGTTCTCCAAAAGATTTGGCTATTCCATCGAAAATGTCTTCATACTAGAATTCCAGAGGAAGTTCTGGTAATTTTACCCATACAGGGGCTTGGACAAAGAATGAATCATTAAGATCCAAGTTAGGAGACCATTTTTGTAGTGCCAAAGAGGATTTCCCAATAGTCCATGTACAAGAACATAAGATTTTAGCAAAATCCTCCTAGCATGAGAAATCAAAAGACAGAAAGCCCTTCGCCATAGTAGTTATTTGAACTTGACCCTTTAAGTCCCAATGTTTCTTAGCAAAAGCCCTTACTATGTCAATATTTGGCCTCGAACCAACAAATTTGTCAACTAGAGTGAGATCCATGGTAGCAATATTATGGTCAACCAGTTCATCAGGTATCGCAATAGCGTATTTACCCTTTTCCTTATTAGATAGGTCCTTTATTATTGGGAAAGATGACTTGCATGTGGGCTTAACCCCAAATAATGTTGACCAATGGCGATTCAAGGAATTCCCTTCATGATCACATGACTGAGCCCCTGTACATGAGTCTGGATGGGGAAGAACGTCGAATAGCCCCACCACCCACGTGTCCCCTTTACCTGGATCTATTTGTTTGTCATGTGGGGCCCCATCCTTGTTTGTTCATTCTTTCATGTCCTTATCCGCCTGAGAGCCATCGATACGGGCATCCGCAAAATCACCCAGCACCTACAAACTTGGTTTCCCACCTACTCCCAAATTCAAAAACCCCCCACCCCTACTCTTGCTTTCGTACCCTCCATTTTTAATCAGTTAATTAATTATGATATAATAATTTTATTATTTTGATTTTTTAATTATATCAATGCACAAATATTATATTTCTCTAAATAAAATATACTTGAAATAATTTGTTCATACATATCGATATAATAAGTCAAATATTATAAAAATATTTTTATGAACTACATTTAGCAATCTCATTAAAAAATAATAATAATTTTTAAGTAATATTATTATTTAAATTAATATATGCTTGAAGAATGTTATCTTTCTTTAAATAAAATATGTTTGAATAAATTTATATAAAATCTTCTTATGCATATCAATATAATAAATGAATTATCATATTTATATTTTTTTCCACATATAATATAATATTAGAATAATAAACTATAATATAATATATAAAAATATTTACTATAAAATAAAATAGCTAAACTTAACATAAGTTTTAAAATACACCAAGAAATGTACAATAATTTGGATTTGTTTGTATAGTAAATACACAATGCAAGATGGTGAATAGTGAACTCAACAAAGAATAATAGTGACATTGACATGGCAAAAGAAAATAAGGGAAATGGAAAATAAAATGGTTTGACTAGCTTGAAGGCTTGAGCTTAGTGTGTGCTTTTTAAGAAAGATTGTTTAAGGATTCTTTCGTAAAAAAGAATTTCATCATTTCTTTCTTTTTTCCTTAAATATATTTCACATTTTTTCTTGAAATTCTCCGATCTAATTCTTTTAAATTTAATATACTTGACTAATATGACATCAATGAGAAAATACCACTCCTATTTTTCTTCAAAAAGTTATAGAGAGCTACATACTTTTGAGGTACAAAAGAAATTTAGTGCCCATTACATTCACATCGTTATAAAAATTATGGTACTTGAGTTGTGCAACATTTAAAGGTTAAAAGACTAGCACATTATAAAAAGGATCTAGATTCGTCCATTAACAATGAAATCGAGTTGTCAACTCAAACCTCTAGCTAAGACAATGGCATATCCAATATTGGTACTAGTAAGCCTAGGCACTCTATTAAAAAAAAGTTATTGTCTAACCATTTTGAGCAATATATGTTTCATTTTTTTTTATTCTCAAATAAGTCACTATCTAAGAGAACTACCATCCAATGTTTTTAGATACCTATTCCTTCCTATCAAGAAGAGTTCTTAAATACATAGTTAAACCATAAACAATGTAAGTTATCCTAGTTACTGTCAATACAGTCAATTTAGTTTTGCATAGAACCCTTCCATTCTACATGGTCTCGCTTCTATTGCACCTTTTTGGGGTTCCAAGACTTGCATTAGAATTTTAGATTTTTTACAATAACAAGTTTTTGGGAGGGAAACATCAAATTTTGAGAATTAGAACCCATTTTTCATTCAATGTATGGTTGTCTAAAATCTAATTAAATGTAGACAAACTCCATGTCATTGTGTACCTACTCATTACAAAAGTCTTTTATTTGTGTTATTCTACATTTTGGACTATCATATTAATTGTTATTAGATGATATGCTTGTGTGCTTTAATTTAAATGAAAAATAGTGAAAGTCGGAGCCTTTTGAATATTAAGTAACCATTTTGTGGTGTCTTTTGTCTAAAAATTTAAAAAAATATATAATTTACCTCCTATGTAGTATTGCATTAATGCAACACATTCTAGAATTTTCAAGAAACTTTAGAATTATTTTCATGGAAATTTCTATTTTGTAATCGTAAGTGGAATATATATGTCATCACAAAATCTGACTTTAACACTATTTTTAAAATATTATTTAGTAAAAGTTAGTTTTATTCGTTTAATACTTATTTTCACTTAGAAATTAATGAATAGTAATAGTTTTAAAAAATATACATGTCAATTTGATTTTATTTATTTATATATTTATACACATATATGTATACACACACATATACACACACACATATAAATATACATATACATATAAATATACATATAGAAGGTTAATATCATATAACTTTTGTGTTTTAAATCTATGTAGTTATGTTTCTAATTTTATTTACATATTTACCACAGAAAGTGCATAATGATTTGATAATAGAAACACATGTAAAATAATATCAACTTTTGACTCAAATTTTATAATAATAAAAATTAAAAATTAACATTAAAATAAAACAATAAATTTAGATTGTAAAACCTAAGGTAAATGTCAGTGACAAAAAGATATATCAATAATCAAAATCAAAGGTATTCACTATAATTTAATTTATTAGCTAATTATTTTCTTACATTGTAATAAAGAGAACCCTAAACAGCTTATGAGGTGGATTTCACCTATTAATTTAAATTATTGTTAGTCTGAAATTCCACTTCTTATATTTCCTCCAATATATAATTTAACACATATTGCTATCAGCTTAAGTAATACACGTCTTTTCAACACAAGCCTATTATAAATCTAAAAACGTAGAGAAACTCTTAACTCGCTCAAAAATCAAAATTTAGTGGCAAGCACTTCAACCAAAAAAATTAGTTTCCAAATATTTGATTGTGCGTTAGTCATTTTCCTCCTCCTCTTTCTTTTTCTTGTCGGCGCTGCTTGGGAATCCGGTGATATCGAGCGGTGTGGGAGGAGGAATACGAAAATCTCATGGCAGATTGCCACCACAAACTTTATGCGCTTCACTCGTTGGCATATTTCCTCGACATTTTCTTGAGTTAGTGTTCTGCTTACACAAGGAGAATGAATCAGTACTGGACTTGAACAGCATAGTTAGACTGAAGATATAAAACTATAGCATAGATAGATAATAAAAACTCAGACACGCACCTTTGCTCGTTGAAAGCGACGCCAGCATCCTTCTCGGTCATCGTGAACACTAGAACGCAGACGACCCATACCTCTCTTGCACTCCTCTCACCTTCGCTCTCTTTTCAAACTTATTCTTATCAATGCTCTGTTCTACAATGCATTTCCCTGCAATACACAATGTGGAGGATTATATTGACAGTAAACGCAGGCATTTTATGGTCTATAAAAAGTCATTTTAAAACTTCATCTCAATTATTTGTCTGACCCATATTTAATATCCCACTCCACTCACCTTTTGTTAACGAGCTACCAAAGTCCTTTCCGTAGCATTTCCCATTACTATTCGCACTTATCAGTTCCCCTAAATAGTTATCGTTACTGTCAGTAGTAGAAGCCAACAGTTCCCCTAGCATATGCATGAATGATTTATTTTTGTTGTTTCTACGTGGCCAAGGACCCATTCATAATAGCCACAAACATAGCGGGGCAACGTTTGACAAATCCGTTGACCGCTTGGTTCATTAACATGTTGTCAGGGGCCATTCTTCCCAAACTTAGATATTTGGCACCTCATCTTTAAGAGGTCCATCCTGACTTGGTTATTCATCTTGCACGTCTCATTCAAATATGATGTTTTATATAAATGTATCAACATGCCCATAAGAGCCCAATGAGAGTACGCCTTCGGACATTAGTCTTATCAAAAGACCATACTCTTATTAGGGGAGATGTATGATAAATAGTTTAGACCATCAAAAATCAAATACATCAATTCAATATAAAAAGTCTAGCAAACAAATGTTTAGCTTTGAGATAATACATATTGAACATGTAAACTTGCTACAATAAAATTGTAAGCAGTGGTATAAAAATGTTTATGGTGGAAACGTGTGTAAGTTTTAGAAACATTTTTAAGAAATCATAAAAGGTAAATGTCAATCGTCATATGGGGATTTCTTCAGATAGGATTTCAATTTTGTGCATCAAAAGGAAGGAATTCAACTTCAAAACACATAGATGTTGTCACTTACATGACACAATCAATTATATTTGAATATTGGCACCACCCAAAATTATTTATTTAAACATGATGTTTACCTCACAAGGACTTGTGTCTGTCTTATATTGAGTAAAAATAGACATTTCATTCTACCCTGTACATAAATGTCATGGTGAAGCACAAGAATGCATGTTACCGAGCAATATGTACACATAAGAAGAATGCAAATCCTTCACACAAATACCCATGATATTATGTATTATACACTATTCAACCTATATGAACATCGTATACATATAAGAAAGATAATGATATAGAGACAGGAAGATAGGGGAAAGATAAGACTCTTATTAAATCTAGTGCAAGCTTAAAGGAATCTAAAACTTAATACATATATGAACACGATGAACACACAAATTTAGGGGAAAATGCAAGATGAGAAAAACAATGAAGAAACCAATTCTCATGAATAGAAACATTGGTTAAATTGACATTGGTTAAGGTGATTTTACAAAGGCTCATTGTTGGTTCTCTCACTACAGGTAAGACGCATTGCTAGTTGGTTCACTCTCGATTGGGATAATTGCCCTAAAGTAATAAGGATCACTACTAGAATAAGAGTAATGAAAAAGAGTCAACCATTGAAGTTACCATCATGAACAATCTGCAACACAAGAATGATTTTACAATCTGCTACCAATTGCACAAATTTGCAAACTCGTCAATGCATAGATCTTTTCTTCTAAGATTCACATTCACTATGTACATTTATATACTTTTCATAGAATAGATTCATCTCTTACACATAACATGCCATGCCACCATAATACAATCTAGGCCTTTATACAACAACCTCTTGACCATTTCGATCATAAAATTGTCACTTTTTTATTACAATCGAATGACATGCGAAAGAATCAAGCATGCATCCTTTGATCTTCAAGGATGCAGACAAGTGTATTCTCCTCACTAGTTGGTCAAACAATGTTTGTCAGTTGCAGCTAAAACAAGTAGTTGTAGCTTTATAAAGATGATCATGATTACTCGGGCCAACTTAAATATGCACCTCTTAATGGTCATTAGTTGTGTATGTTATGCACAGTGTGGCATATTCCTTGAATATGCAGTGATGGGTCCTCCAAGAGTGAGATCAATATACAAGACACATGTCATACCAATGGGCTTTGGTGTTGGGAAGCCTTGCACAAGGGCATTTGAAACTCCTCCTAGATGACACATCTCAACCTTCATTGAAATTTGAATTTGATCGAAGGTGCTCTAGAAGGGGCTGATAAACTTGACTTGGCCAATGTGGAAGGAGAAGGGGACTATAAGGCTTACCCTTGTAGACAAAGTCTACAATTTATAATTGCAAAAATATCAAATAATTTGGTGAATATGCCAACTCATCCATATCCTCTTTTTTCCAAATGTATACATTTCTTAGGGGTAATTTAGCTTGAATGGAAAGGTCACAAATTGATGCAGGAACATGTTAGGTTCTTTGAAATCTTTCATCAACCAAATTTTTTTTTTTTTTTTTTTCAGTTTCTAGTTTGTACAATCTCTGTATTTTCTTCAACAATCCCTTTCTTGGAATCTATTGTTGTTGCGAACCTCATGGTGTGTTCTTGTCTTTTTACCAAACCTTTGTCTAGGTTCTCTGCTTGATGTGTTTCTTCATGGAGGATATCCAATGGATTCTTGGAGGAACCTATTTTTTCTACACGTTTCATGGAAATTTTTTGGTTTTTGATCTCGTGACATTATTTCCCAATTGGTGAATCATATTGGTGCATATCTTGATGTTCTTGGGTCCTTGAAAAATGCATCACTTGGATCTCTCTTCATATTGTTACCATTTAGGGATGGTCCTTATGATTTGGGTCCTCACCTATATTCGTAATACATTTTATTGTTTTGAGAACGTAATCCTTTTGAGGTTGACTTGTGGTTTGTCCAACTGTATAAATGTAGGCAGTTGTTCCTTGTTTAGGAAGAAGTTATTATCAAAAAAGAAGATTATATTTACAAAGCTTAAGGCTTAGGAATTTTATTGTATAAGCATGTATGTATGCCTCACATGTAAGAGTGCATGTTGTAGGCCCATTGTACTTCAATTTTCTGATAGTAAGAAGGTTGATCTTTCTTGTTTCTCATTTTAAATTCTTTATTGTTTCTAATGTTTAACTCTTTCCGCAAGGATCAAATAGATCTTTCGAGGTCCCTCCTTTCCTTGACTACACTAAGTGGTATATTTAGAGTGATTTTTCATTTGTTGTCAAGGTGATACTTGATTCCAGTGTTGTAAATCCCTAGATTGATTATTGTGGAATAGAAGAGTGAGGATCTAACTTGCAATTAAAGAGAACTTATGCAGAGATGGTTCATGGAAGGAGAGAAAAAGATCTAGCTATGATAGACATGTTGAGACAGATTGCAACTAGATTAAAAGTTGTGAAGACAACCCAAACAAGAGGTCTCCCTATTGATAATGTCAGTGAAGATGAAGAATAGATTGAAGAGGAAGAAGCAAAAAAAATTGATCATGGACATGAAATAATCCTTAGAGATATAACCAGAGTGAATGAAAAACCACATTTTAATCCACTTGATTAGAGATATAGAATTTGAAGTGGTATAAAAATGTTTATGGTGGAAATGTGGATGCACGTTTTACAAATACTATTAAGAAACCATAAATTGTAAATGTCAATGGTCATATGGGGATTTCCTTAGATCGGATTTCAATTTTGTGTGTCAAAAGGAAATAATTCAACTTCAACACACATATATGTTGTCACTTATGTGACACACTCAATTATATTTGAATATTGGCACCACATAAAATTATTTATTTAAACATGATGTTTACGTCATAAGGTCTTATATGTCTATATTATATTGCATAATAATAGACATTTCATTCTACCTTGTACATAAATGTCATGTTGAAGCACAAGAATGAATGTCACTAAGCACTATGTACACATAAGAAGAAAGAAAATCCTTCACACAAAACACACATGATATTATGTGTTATACATTGTTCAACCTAAATGTACATCGTGTGTGTGTGTGTGTGTGTGTGTGTGTGTGTGTGTGTGTGTGTGTGTGTGTGTGTGTGTGTGTGTGTGTGTGTGTGTATATATATATATATATATATATATATATATATATATATATATATATGAAAGATGGTGATAGAGAGAGAGGGATATTGTAATGTCCCCACCAAGGAACCCATAAGGAGTAAGGTCTTTTGACCTAAAATTGCAACTAGCAATTTTTTTCTAACATTATATCATTTCATTATCACATTCACAAGTACATTCCTTAAGGCTCCCTATTCAAATTCATTTACTTACATTAAGAATTGCATTTCATTACTTAACCAAAATGAATTGCATTTCTTTTCTTTTACTTTTTCATTTCATAATGAGAGAGAGAGAGAGAGAGAGAGAGAGAGAGAGAGAGAGAGAGAGAGAGAGAGAGAGAGAGAGAGAGAAACATTTCATTCCTAATTTTAACTTTTACTTCCTAACTCATTTGCATTTATTTTTCCCTACACATTGAATAGATTCCTTTACAATTCACATTTAAGCCTTTACATAGAAAATATTTATTTTCATTTAAATATAGGAGAGATAGAGAAGATAATTCAACATTACACTTTTAATTTTGAATTTTCAAGTAATATCCCATGTAATAAACCCCTAGAACTAACCCTCCATAATTACATTGATTTGCTTTTTGGAATATAATTTACGATAATGAATCTAATTACAACAATAAGTACATGAATTGCCTAAAGGCTTTACAGCAATATCTTTACATATTCCTTTCAATAATACATGATACAAAATAGAAATATCTTTATCATTGCATGAAACTGAATGCATCCAAGTCACGAACCACGAACAGTACCTTGAAAGATATTTGTCACCCAACTATGTGAAACTAGTGAAGTTCCACCCCCCGTGCTAGGAGATAGAACCAAGATACTCACAAGGCCCTAAAGAAATCTAAGGCTTTACAAAACATAACTTGAAATAAAATACAAACATAACAAGATATCACTTAACTATTCACAAGGGTTAGGTTTCTAACATACCCTCTAGGTGAGTGTCATCACATATCCTGTGTACTGGGATCCTTCCTGGCAACCATGTAACCCTTGTTTTCCCTTACTGAATAGGGATCCATCCTGGCAATTATCCATGGTCCTGATACTCCAAAAGGACTATGTGGACTTTAATATATGTATTTCATTATCTTTTATTTCCCCCTTTTCCTAGATTCATTATTAGGTTGTCACTTTTTACTAACCCACCCATAAGATTCTATGGAAACCACTTTAGGGTTCCATCACCTATGGTGGGCCACTCACCTAGGGTACCTAGTCCCCTATCCACACACACACAAGCCATTAAACCATCAACTAATTCCAAAGGTTCATCTTACAGGTCTAGGAAACCCTCCTGTGCACACAAGCCACCAAGACGTGTTCTAGCCTCATATTATGAACACAAACATAATCCAAGTACTGAAATCACATAACTAACATCCTATAATTCCAAAAAAACCATGTATAGAGATTCATAAGTGATACTAATTTCAGCCCAATCACAGGAACAAGTTATAGAGGTTCTAAGCCCAAAAATTGTAAATTTTGAGACCCTAATACCCACACAAACTATAAATGGCATTGTATGGCAACCCATACAATAATGTATACATGCACATACAACACTTGACCAAGTGTCGTATGGGTATAGGTAGAAAGTCATACGACAGCGTAGCATGCTTTAATAATTAATCTAAATAAATTATTTAATTATAACAAACATATCAACCAACTAGAGATCAGCTGAAACTAATAAAACTATAATTATGCTCAAGGGAAAGACTATGAACTCACGTCGCCTAGATGAATTTGGGAAGGGTAAAATATCATAAACTTGTCCACTATTTCAGGAGAATAGAATGGCTTAGGTTTGGATTTGGATCTAAACATTATCTCCCTTATCTTACCATTGAGACCTACAATACGGCACGCTCATCCTAAAAATTCAGGGAAGTTGATGCTTGATACCTGCAAACCTACATAAAAGACAAGCATGTGCATACATAAATATATAACAAGGAATGACATGGATCAAAATATCATGTATATCCCACAATCAGGTAACTACAACGTTGCCCCTCAACCATATCAAACACATCAAATCGGAAGTAAAAGCATACATGATAACCATATACATGAAACTATGAACCTAAGTAAAATCACAACCATAAACATCATTTTAAACATATAAATAATCATCATCAAAGTAACTAACATTATCTAACTGCAAATATACGATTTATCCATAATTATCCAATCATCAAATCACCATGCAATGTTGTACATAAAAAACCACATAATAACTAAAATGATGAACACACACATAAGAGTGGCTTAAAAGAGTTTGGCAATATAAAACAAAAAGTATACTATGGGTGGGCACTACAAGGATCCTAGTATGTCTTAAGGGCTCTTGATTACAACAATGCCTATCCTTTTTGTATTAATGGATCCTAAGATACATTAATGGGTCTAAGTGGTCCTATGTGTTTTAAGAGGTTGTACTAAGGGTTCTTAAAATTTATTTTATGTCATAATGGGCCTTATGTCATAAAGGTCTTGGTAAGAGTTCTTAAAGGGTTTTATGTCATAATGAGTATTATGTTATTGTATGTCATCAAGTAAGGGGTATTATGTCCGTTTATGTCAATAATGGGTCTTTCTAAGGGTTCATAAAAGGTTTTATGTCATAATCTAGAGGTTGTTAAGGAGCCTTATATAATGTTGAATAAAAGATCTTGTACTAAGGGTTCTAGGTGTCTTAAGGGGTCCTAGGTGTCTTATAAGATTTCAGGATACATACTTAAGGGATCCTAAGATAATATATTAACATGTCTAACTATAAAATGCATAACAATTTTACATGCAAAATGGAAACATCTAGAACATATACATAACATATCAACATAAAAAAATTCAACATTTTTTAAAATAAACATTTTTTATATACTTACTTCAAACTAAGATTTTCTAACTGGGTTGTCTAACTAAGCTTTTCTTGCTAAAGTTTTCTAACTAGGGTTTTGTAAAAAAGATTTTAAAATATTTTCTAACTAAGATTTTTAGAGATATCTAACTAAAAAAATAAAAAATAAATATTTAAGAAATATTTTTTTCAATGTTTTCTAACTAGGGTTTTCTAGCTAGGGCTTTCTAACTAGGGTTTTCTAGTTTGGTTTTTTTAACTAGGGTTTTCTAGCTCGGTTTTTCTAACTAGGGTTTTCTAAAATTTTCTAAATCAAGTTTTTTAATATTTTCTAACAATTGATTTGTAAAATTATCTAACAAAATACAAAAAATTACCGAAAAAACAAAACTAACTAAGATATATGAAAGGAAGATTAATCTGTACCTTATATGAAAGACTGTCTGAAGAGGCCAAAAATGATCACGGGGTGTTGATGTCATGGTAGGACATCACTGGGTTCGATCTAACACCTAGGGGTCCACAAGCTTTTAAAAATAATGTTGAAAATGACCCCCATTGCGGTAATTTATTGAAAATTTTGGCCACAAGAGCTTCGAACTAAACCACCCACCCCCCCCCCCCCCCTGTTCAAAAATACTATGTAGGTATGTTCAAATGAAGAGGGGAGGATTCATTAAAACATGCCACATAGATGTGTTCAAACAATCCCCTTGGGAACCTTCGAACGTAGAAAAAAGTGGAAAATACTGGGAACCACTTTTGTGGGCTAACCCACATATATGATGCAAGACTAAACATTATATACCTATGATTCTCGATGCATAAACAATGGTTGACTACAATTTATTAACTCATAATACTACGAATACTGAAGCATAAAAACTCAGTCCTTTGCAATATTCCAACAATACAAAAGGCTAGTTTCATTATTCAATAAACCCTAAAGAGAAGCATGAAAAAGTTTAAAAGAAAAACCCTACAAAGACTTGTATAGAACCCTTACAACTCTGTTGGGAAAATAAATTTTTGGATGAATGTTGTTGATGAAGGGCCACACCACCCTTACCAACTCATAACCAAAGACATAGCAACATGGAGACAAAGAGAAGAAAAAAATGCTTTACAAAGCATACATTAATACTTGAAAATCATTACAACTTGAGAAATCTTACAACATGAGAGCTTCCTCCAAATATATGATCTACAACATGAGAGATCTTACATCCTTTGAGCTTACAATCCAAGAGCTTCTTCCCCAATACAAGATCCTAAAACTTGAGAGCTTGCTTATGAATGCTCCTATGCCTTCTTTATATAGGCAATTTTCCACTGCCTGGGAAGGTTTCAAAATTTTAGCGAACGAGGCTGACCAAACTCAGAATTATTTTATTTTACAATTTATTACATCAAAGTCGGCTCAAAATAACTTTTGCAACCCAAACAGAAATTTTGAAGGAAAATCATTTTCCACCATTTTAGGTGACCCAACTTCCGAAGACCATAAGTCATCGCCAGTTGACCCGATTGACTATTATGACCCCATTCTGGAAAGGCCACGAAGCGCTCTACAAGCTTAACTGGCACAAGCACTTGTCACCCAAATTTTTGACCTCATCCGGGGCCTCTAAAGCCTTCAAAACTGAGTTCAAAGTTTCTGTACCCTGTTGCCAATAATGAAAATCATCAATATCTACAAAGATAAACTTGATCTATCAATGAAACTTTACTGGTAGGCTAATATGACCAAAATGAACCTCCAGGGAAGAACTCAGAACATTCCAAGATTGGATGACGAACTTACTAAAAATAGCAAGTTTCCATAAATAGCAGTTATGCATAAGATAGCCCTTATTGAATACAAAAATAGAAATATTTTTTGGTGATGCAAGATTGCTCTTACACCCAAGATGCTCCTGCATCAGTTGTTTACAGATTCCTTGTCTCCATTATTTATAGGAAAAATGGGTAGAAGGCGATTGTTGGGAGCGATATCAATCACTTCCTGCATTTTCTAAGGGGAGAAACCGAATAGGATTTTGTGTCATACTATATGGAGTGAGGGGATGATCAATGCACATTTAATGAGCAATAGAATGACAAAAAATGCAGGAGCTTATCCCAAAAATGGAGGAGCTTATCCTGAACATCTAGTGCCCTGTCGCCCAAAATCTCATCAAACCCGGGTTAAGGAGAGAAGAGAACCCTACAGAACTTCACGGCTCTGCATTTGCTGATTTCTAATGACTGATCCAATAATTCCAACAATAAAAAATCCTATCGACTTAAATATTTTAATTCTCTATCTAATATTTAAATAGTTCAAAAGAAAAATAATTAAAAGATCATTCATTTGATTCCTAATGTTATTACTCTAATTAGTCAAAATCAAAAAGGAAAAATCAAATTTCAAATGATATTAATCTAATTAGTGAAAATCGTAACATTCTAAGAAGATAGAATTGATGAGTAACTCCACCCTTGAATTTGAACTCCAATGTCATCGAATGAACTTTATTTTTTGCATTTGTAAATTGATTTTAAAATTCTTGTAACTACTTGTGAGGAAAAATACAAATGTATTTAAAGAATGTGCTAAGAAAATTTTTAACCAATCCCCTCAAAATGATTCTCTCTCATGGAATGTGACGGTTGCAGGTATACAGAGAGTGTGTATCAATGAGATTTTAGAAGAAGAATATAAATCAGAAAATCTTGATGTGTGCTCCAACTGTTTGACACCATTCTTCAACGAAATGCCGAGAATAAATGTCATCTCTTTCAATGCATGTTTGCATTAGATTCACAAAATGAATTGGTTGGAAAGGCTTTAGTGGTCTTCTCCCTGCCTTCGCAATGGTAAACAAATAATTGCAAAATGTGGTAGAAAAATGTGTAAAGTAATGGGCATCAATCAAAACATAATGAAGAGACATGTGAACTATTTGACATAATGCTTCAAAAGAGATCTGTCACCGCATCAAATGTAATGATTGTAGGATATGAAAATAGGAAAAATAATATCAAGAAATTTGTTCAGATGTGATGAGTGCAACGCAACAAGCCGCATGCATGAACATATAGAAATACAGAAAAATCACTAGACAAATAAGTTAAAAGAATCACTAGATAAATAAGGTTTTCTCATAAAATTTAATTTCATTTGGATATTCAAAAGGAAGAACCCACTTTGTATAATTTTGCCTAATGTTAGGTATATGATTTTGAGAAAATGTCTAATCCACCATTTCCATCTGATAATGCTCTTTCCAACATGTTATGGATAGAAAAAATTTGATTAGAAGACAAATATTATAAATTATTTTAATATCCCACTCAACGCAGAATTAGCACTAATTAGATTCCCCATTATTTTGATACTAAGTGTAGTACCTTATTAAAGGTACTAAAACTTTTTCTTATCCAAATCATATTGATACTCATTTTGATCATTTGAATGAGGATTTGGTTTGGATAGTTTCAAATATTTATGCACCTCACAATGAGGTTGCAAGGAAGAAGTTGTAGGAGTCATTAATAACTTTTAGAACTAATTTCTTTGATAAATGGATTATAATGGGGGATTTTAATACACCTATTTACATTTCTGAGGAAAAGGAGGAGTGCTAATGTTGATGATAGTAGCCAAGACCTATTCCATTATATAGGTCTTTTGGACTTGGATCTTCAAGGTGCTTCTTATACTAGGTCTAACAGGGGAGCATAAGAATATCTAATCCAAGTCAAATTGGACAGGGCATTGATCTCTTAGGACTTGTAAAATTTGAATTTAATTGTAGATTTTCAGCCCTTTTTCGGATTGAATCAAATCATTTTCCTATTTCTCTAATGGTGGATAAATGATGTAGAAAATAGAACTTTCCTTTTTGATTTGAAAAGATGTGGACTTTGAACCATGACCTTCATCACCATATTTGCGAATGGTAGAATATTTATATCTCTTGAATGGTGATGTTTAGAGTTTCTAAGAAGCTATCTATTGTTAAAAACAATATTATGAGCTGGAACAAAACCTCATTTCACAAGATCTTCACTATTAAGAAGCAGTTGAAGGAGGAACTTCAGGATGTCTAGAGTCAAATCTAACTTCATGGAGCCTCAGAGAACTTATACTACTCTGAATGAGTCTTTGATCTAAACTCCATGAGATTGTGCAAAAGGAAGAGGAATTTTGTAGATAGAGGTCTCCTGTAATTTGGCTCCAAAGTAGAGATAGGAAAACTAATTTTTCTCACATGGCTACTACATGAAGCATAAGGCTACGAATAGAATCCATAATATATGTTTTGAGAGAAGGAGATATTATAAGGATGAAGTGATTTTGCAAGTTGCACTGGCATGATTTTTAAATTTATTATCTAATGATCAATATTTGGATGGTGCTTTCCAATAGGAGATGGTCTATGTTATTCACAATCTAGTCTCTCTAGAAATGAATGCTACTCTTACAAGAATTCCTTCATATTTGGAAGTTAGGGAGGTGGTTTTCTCTTTTGAAGGGAAAAAGGCCCCTAGGCCTGACGGTTTCCCTATGCTTTCTTTCAAACTTATTAGGATATTTTGGCTAAGGATGTTATAGCTATGGCCAAAAATTCATTTGGATCGAGATCATAGTTGAAAGAGATAAATGCTACTTTCATTGTTTCAATTCCAAAGAAGGTTTGTGTTGATTCCTTTCAAGATTTTAGACCTTTTAGTATGTGTAGCTTGGTGTATAAAATACTTTCCAAGATTATGGTCATGCGCTTAAAAATGGTGATCCCTCTACTGGTTCCTATTCAGCAAAATATTTTTTTTCGTGGCCAAGAGATTTTCTAGACTCTATTCTCACTATTCATGAAAATATTGTTTCTCTATCTAAAATTTTTTAAAAAAATAGTTTTCTCTTTAAGTTGGGCCTCATGAAATCTTATGATAATGTGGATCATGCCTTTCTTCTTTAATTATTAGAATCTTTTAGCTTTAACAAGACCTTTATCCATTTGGTGAATCAACTCATTTCAACACCTAAATTTTCAGTGATCATCAATGGCTTGCTTATGAGTTTTTTTTCTACCTCTCAAGGTATCTAATAGGGGGACCCCATATGCCTTTTTTTCATCCTAATAGTAGAATCCTTTAGCATACTTATTAAAGTTAAGGTTAGTAAGGGCTTTCCAAAGTGGCTTAATCCTTCCTCATTGGGTGAATATTTTTGACATTAATAGTTTGTTGATGAAACCATTCTAACAAGGAAAAGCTCAATTGTTGAGGCAAAGAGTGTTAAGGAGATTCTTAACACTTACCGGATGGCTTCAGTACAGAAGATAATTAGCTTCCCTAATAGTTCCACCCTCTTCTTTCTCAATATCCTTCATTGGAGACAAGTCAAAATTGGGAAAATTCTAGGATGTAAAATTAGGGACCTCCCCTCTATTTATTGGGGGTTGCCTCTTTTCTCTAGTGCTGCTCTATATTCTTTTTTGAACTCTCTGATTGAAAGATTTCAAGCTAAATAAGAGAAGTGGAGAGGTTCTCCCTTGATTCAAGTAGGTAAACTTCAGCTCATTAAAGCCTGCTTGCAAAATTTTCCAATTTATGCCATGAACATCTTTAACATTCCTAAAATGTTTAGAGATAAAATAGAACAAATCATGAGAATTTTTTTGTGGAATGACTTTGAGGATAAAAATAGGATGGATTTGGTCTCTTGGGAGTAGGTGTGTATGCCTAAGAACCTTGGTGGATTGGCTATCAAGAGTTTTAAAAGATTCAACTAGGCCTTATTAGCCAAGCAATTATGGAGATGCTTAAAGGAAAAGAACAAATGGACTAGTATTGCTAAAGAGAAGTATTGTTTCAGGTTTTAATCATTATAGATATTTTATCAATGATAATAGGAGGATGGAAGATTGCTCTATCTTATGGAATTTTATTTCTACCTCTAAATCCTTAGTTAGTAAAGGCCTAAAATAGATTTTGGGAAATGTTCAAAACATTCTCTTTTGGGAAGATTAGTGGATTAGAGATGGTTATCAAGTCTTCTAAGCTTGGGTAGCTCTATTTAAAAACACCTATTTATGGAGCTTTGGTTGTTGGGTGGTTGATTACATCTAGGATTGAAATTGGGTTAATTTAGTGCATGTTAATCTATATCTCAAACATCTTCAGGATTTTCATTCCAATATGATCATTTGTCTTGTGATTGGGAAGACTCCTTATTATGGGACTTGTCTAAGGATGGATCATATTTTGTTTCTAAATCCTTCCTTTCTCTGAGTTGTTCTTTCTCTCAAAGGCCTTTTTACTCCTTTGTGTGGAATTCAGCTCTCATGCCTAAGGTCAATATCTTTTTCTAGATCCTGATTTAGGATAAATTTCTTACGTTAGAAAACTTGGGTAAGAGAGTTCTTTCTCCCTAATTGATGTTGTCTCTGTGAGTTAGATGTGGAGAGCTCTTTTTATTTTCTTTTTTCTTGTTCATTCTCTCAAGCTATTTGGGCCTACTTCCAAAAGATTTGGTGGATTAATTGGGTCTTCCCTAATTCCTTCTCTAAATGATGGTTCTAATTACACTCTCCTTTTTCTAATTCTTCTCTTCACCTTCTTTGGGTTTTAGTGATGTCTCATACTATGTGGGGATACAAAAGGAGTGTAATAATCGTATCCTTAGGGAGAAAATGTGCCCTTCTAAAGTGGTGGCTTTGAAAATTCACTCTGTTATTGAGGAGAATTTCTTGACTACTTGTTACACTTATCAGTCTTTGGTATTTCCTTCGCCTCTTGATTCCTTGAAAAGGCGATATGCACAGAACTTCATGCATGCCGGATATGCACGGAATGGATTTCTTGAAAAGGCTTCGAAAACTATCAAGAACATGTATTTTGCAGAGAGAAAGTCGATTCCGAACATCTGCCAATCGCCTCCCTGCTGAGCTAAAACAAGAAGCTTTGGTAAAGCAATGGGCATCAATCAAAACACAATGAAGAGACATGTGAACTATTTGACATAATGCCTCAGAAGAGATGTCACCGCATCGAATGTAATGATTGGAGGATATGAACATAAAAAAAATATCGAGAAATTTGGTCAGATGTGATGAGTGGAAGATATTATAAGGCTGAGACAATCCAAAGACCACACTCAAAATTTCTTTTGGCTCTTAATTAAAATGCCAATCTTTATGGAAAATATTTCAATGTGAAAATCTATTTCCCTGCTTATGAAAACTTTCAAGCAATGATTATGAGAATAGTCGGTTGCCTTCACACGCAGCCACAACAAGAAATGAAGTTTTGTGATGAAGAATATGAGAGCGGACTTCCAAGGAGAGAAAGTTGAATCACAACAATAAAATCACCCACGGCAATTAAAAACAACACCTGCTAGTATTTCAAGCTCCCATATCTCCAGAGTTCGAACATTAATACTCCAATAAGATTTCAATGTATTTGCACCCATTATTAATTCACGCTTATCTATTGTCTTTAGCACTTTAGATATCTCTAAATATATTGCTGAATATATTTTATGCTCCTTCCGCTAATGACACCTTTAATATTTCGGCTCAAACATTCGACCACATCATAACCATATCAATTTTTTCAGATTTTGGTCTCCACAACATATATAAATTTTCACCCTAGCTTCAATAAATATCACAGCAATGTTTCAAACAAACTTTATAATTTACTCCATTTTTTTTAAGGTTAGATCCAATCAATATATATTCACGGCAACAAACCGCATGCATGAACATATAGAAACATAGACAAATCTGCGCTCTATTTTTTACAGAATGGCGCAATCATTGCAAGAAATGAACAAAATGGATTTCATGAGAAGGCGATATAAGCTTTGAAGCAAATGCAGCCGGCCATTATACAATATTTATTTATGACATTTATGCATTAGCAGTTGCTAATACAGTACGAACATGTTCGTCATTCAAAAAATGCATGACAAAATCTGTAAGCTGCAGGGGCTGCAACTAACTATGTTGAAGCCAGATTTAACAGAGAGAAGACCGGACGTAAAGATAAAAGCAAAAGCAAAACGTCCTCTGTAGACCTCTGTAATTAGAATAGTAACAGAACCCTCTGTTTTAGGATAGAGGCCAGGAAGCAAACGAGAATTCCGACTTGACGCAGTCCGGTTTGTAGAAAATCCCTCACACTGCTCATGATGCTCTCAGTACCTCTTCTCCAAAGTAACAAAATATTGTAGTCAGAAGGCATAATATCTTAAAAATAAAGTAGGAATTCGTAGATTAATGAAAGAAAAAAACTTTTGGTGTACATTAAAGAATTATATCTTTGAAACTAAGTAGTAATGTTTACGTTTAATGGAAGAAAACAATTTGGCTATGTAGATAAACCTGGGGATTTTGTGTTGTCCTGGTATTACTTCACGACTGGAAATTTTTTTGTTGATGTTCCATGGCAACTTACCCCCAGGAGCTTTATCTCCATGAATAGCATTAGAAGTATATTTTCTGCATTGCAACAGAACATCGTTATATAATATCTCTAAACCAAGTAGTAATGTTTACTATTAATGGAGGAAAACAACTTGTTATTTAACTAAACCTGGGTAATAATTTGTGTCTTCCCGTTAATACTTCATCGCTGCAAATGTTTTTGTTGATGTTGCCTTGGAATATTGTGATATCATATGAAATAGTGCTCTGCATACAGAAGGGACAGTAATCACCGATCTTGAACAATACAGTTGACTGAAGACAGAGCTGAAAAATTGATATTAAAAAATCTGCATACCTCTACACTTTTATATCGACATCGGTCTCTTTTCTTGTCGGCGCTGCTTGGGAACCTGGTTATATCGAGCGGTGTGGGAGGAGGAATACGAAAATCCGATGGCAGATTGCCAGCACAAACTTTATGCGCTTCACTTGTTGGCATATTTGCTCGACTTTTTCTTGAATTAGTGGTCTGCTTACACAAGGAGAATGAATCAGTACTGGACTTGGACAGCATAGTTAGACTGAAGATATAAAACTATAATATAGATAGGGGAGAGGACCCAGTAGTTGTGCACCCTAACTTCGGGCTTCTCAAAAACCTACTTGAAAATTTCAAATCACTTCCATTTTTTTACAGTAGCTTACTTGGTGAGTCTCCTGCTTATAACTAAGGTTTCAGAGCCACATCATCAAATATGATGCCACTTCAGCATGCTTTTTGCCAAGGTGTCCAAAACAGCCCAAAAAAAAAGTGAAACCAATCATAGTGAATTAGGGACCCCAATAGTTGTGCAGCTGATGTGGCATCACACTATTGGTTGCTTTTTAGAACAAAAGGTACATTTCATTCAATTATGGGTAGTTATCATTAGCAAAAACAACTTTAAAGTCACAACTATTAGTACAATGTTGTCAAAAATATTGGATATTAAATCAACAACTATGAGTATTAAGTTAAGAACTGCTATCACAACCATTGGAACGTGTTCAAGTACTGAGTCCTCTCCCCTAGATAATAAAAACTCAGACACGCACCTTTGCTCGTTGAAAGCGACACCAGCATCCTTCTCGGTCATCGTGAACACTAGAACGCAGACGACCCATACCTCCCTAATTGCTCTAATCCTCTCACCTTCGCTCTCTTTTCAAACTTATTCTTATCAATGCTCTGTTCTACAATGCATTTCCCTGCAATACACAATCTGGAGGATTACGCAGGCGTGTCATGGTCTATAAAAAGTCATTTTAAAACTTCATCTCAGTTATTTATCTGACCCATATTTAATATCCCACTCAACGCACAGTGAGCACTCATCACTCATCAGATTCGCACTCATCACTCATCAGATTCCCTCATTATTTTGATAGCAAACGCAGGCGTTTCATAGTCTATAAAAAGTCATTTTCTAAATTTCCCCTCGTATATTTGAATTTAATATCCCACTACACTCACCATTTTGTTAACTGTCTACCAAAGTCGTTTCCGTAGCATTTGTCATTACTATTCCCATTTATGAGTTCCCCTAAATAGTTATCGTTACTGTCAGTAGTAGAAGCTAGCACCTAGCACATGCACGAATGGTTTGTTGTTGTTGTTTCTACGTGGCCAAGGACCCATTCATAATAGCCACAAACATAGCGGGGCAGCGTTTGACAAATGCGTTGAGGGCTTGGTTCATTAAGATGTTGTCAGGGGCCTTTCTACGCTAAGTTGATTTTTGGCAC
Organism: Chamaecyparis obtusa; assembly: GCA_027943335.1. Classification (NCBI taxonomy): domain Eukaryota; kingdom Viridiplantae; phylum Streptophyta; class Pinopsida; order Cupressales; family Cupressaceae; genus Chamaecyparis; species Chamaecyparis obtusa. Next base: position 358,369 of record BSBK01002465.1, on the reverse strand, counting down.
CTCATCTTTAATAAGAGGTCCATCGTGACTTGATTATTCATCCTGCACATCTCATTAAAACATGATGTCTGGTATAAATGTATCAACATGCCAATAAGAGCCAAAAAAGAGTCCGCCTTTGGACATTAATCTTATCAAAAGACCATACTCTTATTACGGGAGATAAATGATAAAATAGTTTAGACCATTAAAAACCAAATACATCAAATTCAATATAAAAAGTCTAGGTAAACAAATGTTTAGCCTTGACATGATACATATTGAACATGTAAGCTTTTATATTACTTCTATAAAATTGTAATATTCAAAGATATTAAAGATATGATAAATTGTAAATGTCAAAAAAATCATATGTAGGTTTCTTTAGATCAGATTTCAATTCTCTGTGTCAAAAAGAAGGAATTCAACTTCAACACACATAATTATTGTCACTTGTGTGATACGTCCATTTATATTTGAATATTGTCCCTACCCAAAAATATTTATTTAAACACGATCTTTACCTCACAAGGTCTCATGTTTGTCCAATATTACATAATAATAGATATTTCATTCTACCCTCTGCATAACTATGATGGTGAAGCAAAAGAATGAATGCCACTAAGCATTATGTACACACAAGAAGAATGCAAATCCTTCACAAAAAAACACACATAGTATTATGTCTTATACGACATTCAACCTCTATGTACATCGTATACATACAAGTAAGATAATGATATAGAGAGAGGGAGATACATCGAATGATAAAGACATAAATGGACACGAACCACTACTACCTAATAGCATGTTTTAAGACATATGTTTAAGACGAAAAATCTCTTTTGTCTTAAGTTTCCCACTTTTCCTAAATTTTTCATTTTTTAATTAATATATTTACTTTTGTCTCTGACATGATAAAATAAAAAGGTTCGAAAAACATAAGCGGGAAGAAATTCCTTTGCGCGGTCTCCACATTCGTCTTCGAAGCCATAGGAAGGTAAGAGAAAGGGTCATTCGATCGACAGCTAGGGGAAGTTTTTTGAAGTCTATGTTGTTCTTCATATCTACTTCAGATCGTCATTTCTAATTGTTTATGCTCTCTATTTTGGGAGGGGAGTTGCGCAATCTACAAATTTCTTACCCTCTTTCTTTCTGTGGTTAGGGTTTTGCCCCTGAAGTACCCGTTGGACCTTAATCTGTAAGTAGTTTTGGTAACCGCACTTTTATCGCTTCATTCCTTTTTTTTATTGAGATGTAAAATAATCAGATTTTGCCTTTTATAATATCTGCACTTCAATTCCAATTCTGAAAATGAAAGCAATATTTATGATTTTTCAAAAATGTTGTGAAGGATCTTTTCTTTGGGAAAAGTGGATTCAATTTTTTTAAACCCTAATGAAATCTTATCTTCTACTCCAGATAACCTCTTCTTTGGGATGCCATAGATAATGTGTAGTGGCTTTTTCAATGGGTGTTTGCAGCTGAAACCAAAGATCAACATGTTTTGATAGGAGCCAAATAATTTTTGGGGCCATAGAGAGTAGTAGAGATTCTGCTTCGTGCAATTAGCAGTTTGTTATTTGGCTTTCGTATTATTTGAATTTGCAATGCTTATAAGATCCATAATAAATGGTGGCCTTTTTAGAACAATCATTGAAATTTATTAGGTTATTTCTTGTGTTATCAAATTTGTTTCGTTAATCAGAAGCACTGATAGATGTAAGACTTGGTGGCAACGTGGGTATCATTATATATGCAGTAACCCTAGTCCTTTTTCCAATTTAATATCTCAGCACACCAAATTTGTTAGGAGCATGCACCCATTATTGGATTTTCAGCCTGTATTGGATTGTTCGCCTATTTCTAGTCATTTATCTTTCCATGATTAGCTCTTCCCAGCCTTTCAAGAGTAGAGCATGTACCGGATCAAAGAACTTGGAACCAAGATGAGAGAAAGGAGCAGTGCCCAACTTGCCTATAATTACACTGGTAGCTGTGAAGGGGCACTATGGCAGAAGCAAGTCTAGCATTGCCCAATCTCTCACCAAATCCCTGAAATGGACTCTTCTGAACAAGGGACATGTCCATGATTCTACTATCTCCCTTCACTCCTTGGTCGCATCAGGTTTCCTCAATGATCTCTCATACATGATCATATGGAGAATGACTGACACCCAACTCAAGTATGACACCAACATCATGTCGATTCTTTGTTATCTCACCCTCATCTCTTCTAGGAAGCAATGGCCCTGGTAGTGAAACAGGACACCCACCTACTTATCATTTAGTGCAGGGTTGGGGATGATGAGGATCGGGCTCAGGGGAGTTCATCCTAGCATAAGCCTCACTCATGGGAAGTGCTCAGGGGAGTCCATCCTAGCATAAGCCTCCCAAGTTCTTTCTAAGCTTTCTTAGTCATCCCATGGGATTGGCTTTAAAAGTTTCAAATGTATTAATTATTCTTTGATCAAGTAGAAATCTAAAGTATGGTGGGTCATAGACCCATGCTCTTAGGTTTAAATTCCCACTTCGCAGTTTATGTAAGCTTTGAAGGAAATGTTTTCCCTCATTGAATATGAGATTTATCAGATGATAATAGGTTACCTCATTGTATTGTTCTGTATTTGTTTTTTTGAAATGGAGGTTCGTAAGTAGTAATGTGAATTATGTCTAAATTTAGGTTTTATATTCAAATTAAAGATGATTGTATTCAAATTGAATTGGACAAGCCCCATTCTGACATGAAGAACAACTAAGTTACCCGATAGTCTATGGCACTCCTACCTGATTTACATTGGGCATATCTAATATGTATATAGGTACAGATACGCTACATATGCATTGCTTCATAGTAACATACCCTCTACAATGCCATATGTGGATACAACTTGGATTCTCAGGTGCGAGATCCAGAATTTATCTGGAATGGCACAACGATATGGTGGAGGCCATATCCAAACCCCAATCTATTATTTTAGGGACTAATTTGTAGTTATGTCACTGTATTCAATCTGAAGGCTTGTATATGTGTTTACAGTAGGTAAAAATTAGGCTTTAAAAATAAAAAATAGGACAAGAAATTAATATCTCAATGGTAATTTGTCCTTTATAACATGAAAAAATCTTGATATCTAATGGACACTTAATTAGCATGTTTTTTCATTTTATTCTTTTCAAAGCAATTACTAAGAATACCTACAAAATATAATTGTACTCATTAAAATATCAGACATTACAGTGCGTCAATGACATTTCAGAAAAGTGGGATTGATAGTAAATGAGAAAGTAAAGTTAGCAAGGCATATAAATGAAAATCTGGAACACTAAGACAAGCAATAGAGTAAAAATAAGAAACACTTCCAGAATACCAGTTCCTAATAGATATATGTTAGAACAATAAATAATACGCTGCCCCTGTGGGCTATTAAACTACTACTGCTCCTGACCAAGCCAGTAGTTCATCAGCTCAGAGACATATACCCCTAGATTCAAGGCCCTCAAATACATGTGTGGTTGAAATCATTGTGCAAATTTCTCCCCTCTAAGCCTTGTTACACTATTTGAAATCCTAATGAACGCTGAAAAATTAAATTATGCGATCTTTTTCTCCTCCAGGTTACAGCTCACAGAGGAAGGCCAACTGGCAGCTTTGGCAAACATTATCTATAGCATGTATGGAATTACCTCCATTACAATACATTTCGCAATAATAGTTTTTTCCACCACTTTGTTATATTGAAACCAATCTTATGTCAGTATGTTTCATGAATTAATGGAGTTGTGGTACTATGCCAATTGTAACTGTTTAACTATTGACTACTCATCTAGTAGTTTTTGGATTTTATGAATTGTAATGTTTCTTTTCATTTTTTCTTAGCCATGTGAGCTTTGAACTAGGGTTTAATATCTTCTCCCACAGTTTGATGTGTCTATAGCTTTGCATTTGGAAGACTTAAAAATGATGCCTGATTTATAGGGACAAGACCAATCTGCTGCCCATTAGCTCCCATTCAAAATACTCTTTAACCATTTTAAGATATTTTAAGAACCCTTATTATCCATTGTTTTTTATCAAATCTATCATAACTATCCTTTCAAAGCGTCTTAATAATTTTGGGGTTTTATATACTTAAATAGTGATGTTTCAGGCTTTTTGTTAGCTACCCAGGTTTTTCAATAGCAAAAGACCTATACATGATTAGAACTTATCACCATTACTTATATTAGACAATATTTGTTTCAAAATGTAAAGCCTATAGAAAAGTAGTGAACTCCTCTGTAACAGTGATGCAGAGGCAACCTCCAACAAACACACTAAACCCAATCACTTCCACTTGTTTTGGTATAGACTCTTATTAGGGATTTCTTCCTCCCAACTTAACTAATCAACTCCTCAAAGGTTCCTCACTTCAAATTCAGATTCTTGAAGTGACCAAGGCCATCACAAAACACATTGGTAGTAGAGGTTTCTTTCCCACTAACCTATCATCCAAATTCCTCAAGCACCTACCCACACAAGTCTATCTCCAACTAGAACTCAAAATTGTCTGTAGGAATAACTCACATTGACAAATGAGTATTTGCCAACCCAAGGAATTTTATGAAACCCTTGGAGGGACTCCTCAACATAGGAAAAGTACTACTCTTGACCCATCCATACACCCTAATGGCCATAAGAAGAACTTGTTGTTATATCACTAGTTCACTGTGGCAGCCACAACCTTGTTTAGGATAGTCATAAAAATCTGAGCAATCTCCCCTCTATAGGGCTTCCTATCACCTTCAAAGGTCACTAAGGACTTCCAAACACCTTTCCCAATGGTCTCCCAGCCACCAAACTCATTCATTTTACCCAAATTCATAGAATCTCAGTCCACTAGCTCATTGGGACAGCAATATACCCATTTTCGGGTCAGTTATAAAAATGGTGAGAATTTTGACCAATCAAGGGCTACAAATACTTGTTTAGGGTCTGCACTAACTCCTCACACCCCTCCAAGACTTCACCCAACCTCTGGGAGCCCAATCTTGCAACCTTTCATGCTTTTCACCCTCATTCCACTGTCATTCTCAGACTGAGACACAAAATTTTAGTCTTCTTTACATTTGCAAGTGCCAATCTATTAATGGAGTTCTAAAATGAAAAGAAAACAAATAATCCTATTTACTAGGGTCATCCCACTCATTGGTATGAGTATTTAACGTAGGAATGACCCCAAACTCATTATTTTACTGTCTCGGGTTAACCTAGTCTAGGGTATTGACAGGTTTTACAAAAATCAATGTATCTCTGCCAAAACATGATGAAATTAAATGAGATCAAGACCAAAATGAAGAGGACTCAGGCCTCTTCCATAGCTAATAGGTATTCAATGGAAATGAATAAGTCTTCACAATGAAAAGTGAAAGAAATCAGACTGTAATATTCAGAAAAAATAGTAATAATGTAGAAAACTCAGAATTTTATTGCCTTTTTCTTCCACTGCTTCCATCTAAACCCCCACATTGGATGACGGAAGGTCTATTTGAAGGCTTTAAAATCCTCTCCAATGGTTACAACTTCCTCTCTAAACTTTCCACAACAAATGATTATACTGTTGTACCACCAAATTGCATTGGCAATTCCTTGTCAAGAATGACATCTCTTCCTAAAACTTTCCATAGACCTAAATAAAACTGTATGACTTCATCCTATTGTAAATAGATGCAAAGATGCATAATAAGCCTTCAATAAAGATTGCATGTCTCGTTTGTCACCTTGGTGCACATTTACATTATATTGACAATTTTGACAATTTGTGTCACCATGACTCCTTATAGAACTCAAAACACTACATAATGGTTTCAAGGACCTTGATTACATAAAAAATGGTCTTCTAAGACCTTATTTATGACAAAAAAAAATCATTAAAGACCCTATGCTTTATACCATAATGAACTCAAGGAGATCTTCTTGTTCTAGGTGTTCTTGCACCAAAAAGTCACAATTTTTTTTGTAGTCGCAACAACTACAAATGTAGTGTTGATTGATATTCACCAATTCTCCACTTGGAAATGAGAAGAGTGTTGATTAATTAGGCCTCCATTAGTGCCCTAGATCTTATTTCACTTGCATTAAAGAGAGATGTAGAGTAGGAAGCATTGAAAAAGTCAATAAGAAGTACATTTCAAAATGGTTACCTGTCTATTTTTAGCAGTTCAGCTAGTTCTCTGTCACAGGAAATTTCTGAATTCTTGATGCTAGTTTTCAATCCATTTGAGAATGATAATGCATCCTTCCTAGTTGCCTCTCTATCACCAGTTGTTCTCTTGTATTTTTTATCTTTGTGGTCTTCAAAGACATTGAAGTTTGAGTTTTTGTGGTCTTTCACGTCATGGAAGTTATGTGCTACTGAAGTTTGCATTCCATAGATTTGACAATTGGTAATATAACTATGGGTTAAATATATGTATGAAAAATGCTAAGCCTAAATTCATCATTTTGGTGTAGGCAAATCTTATGTGTTATTACTCGGAATTCTGATTCTTTAATTTCTGTTAATATAGTTGTGCTCTATACATTTTGAATGAGTTTAAATTTGTTCTCTTATACACGGATATTTTGTAGAATAGGTTCTTGTTTACAATTTGAAATATCTACCTAGTACCTAGATTTTCACTATTGATGTCTTTCAAATTTTAATATTTGAACAGATTGTTATGGGTTTTTGATAAGTGATATATTGGAATTTTCTATTGGTGTGGGTCATTCGGCAATAATGGGGAGAGTACATGTTGCACCTTTGTGATAACTATACTCAAATCAAATCATATCTTATTTATGAATCAAATTAGATCTCCAGCTATCAATCAATTTTATTGAATAAAAATTTGTAGCCATATCTGTACTAATTCATTTTAGCTTAAACAAATTTTTCTTTGGTAGGGTTCACTAATATTTTTTCTGCAAACTCTTTCCACTTTTAAGATGAGTGTAACTTTGATAGACACTTTTTGTAATTGCAGGAGTGGCATCAACATTGGCATTGATACAAGCCTAGGTTGAATCTAGATAAGTATGCCTAATACTCTCATTAATTTTTTTTTAATTTTGCAACTCATTTCTTCTGTGATTCTACAACATAGACTTGCAAGATAGAGCCCTGTAGATCCATAAAATTTTGATTGATAGAAATAGGGTTTTAAGGGGATACAAAATAAAAGGAGATGATTCTAGGGGACACCCAAAATTTTCTTTTCAAGGAGCCTCCACAATAAAATGTAATCATGATCTCTTTCTTTTGAATGATAGTGTTGAGTTTGGGTATCAATTCGATTTTGGGTTGGAGGTTGGATCAAAGCTAGAACCTTTTATTGTCATTTCCAAAATATGTTGCAATGTAGACAAAATTTTATTTACAATGGATACAAGGTATTGCTTCTTCCCTCACTACAATCATGCAAAATAATTTCATGTTTGCATACATTTATATTTTTTTGAATTTTAAAATTGCTAAATTTAGTCTTTGCATAGCTTTTTAAGATATCGAGTTTAAATTATGCAGTTTGTAGACTCAGCTAAGTTACCGGTTTGAGTTTGGTTCCAAGTTTGGGTACGAAGAACCGGTTCGCAAGTTTGACAAAATTTTGTAAAGGGGTTTGGGTTCGGGTTCGAAAAAACATGTAAATTTTTTTTAAATATATATATACATATTTATGAAGCCTAGAAGCACGAGTTAAAATTAGATTGAACTAGGAATACTCCCTCTTAGGCTTGATTTCTTTGTCAATTCACTTTTTGCACCATTAAATGAAGTAAACCATTGACTAAATGAAGTAAATGCAGTAAAAAATGTCTAGGAATATTCCTCTAGAGGCTACCCAGACCAGAAGTTGAACTGTACTAGAACCAGGTACCAGTTTGAACTGGTGCTGGTCTGGGAGGCATTTCCAGTGAGCTGGGTAACTAAGGTAGACTGTTTACTTTTCATCCTCTATGGTCATATATGGTAGCCTCTCTCAATTATTAGACTCTGACATGTTTTCTATATTTGTGGATCCTATTTACTGATCAAGGTACAAATTAGTGGAAGCTTTATTGATTTAGTAGAGTGGAGCTGATTTCTCAAAATGTTGATTTATAAAATATGTTCAAACTTCAATGTGTGGGATATTTTGTTGTTCAATAAAGTTGGAAGGATGTGAATGGTTATTTATAATTGATTCAATAAATCATGTCTTTGGAGATGCAAGTCTGAGCATCATATATATTTCTAGAACAAGATATATCCTAGGAACAATAGATATAACAATTTAGAACTATTGTGAAGCATTTGCTAGTTGCCTACTATGGGACATTCTAATGTATATCTACACCACATTATTTACTATTATATTTGTGTAGATATTCACATGAGATGGTTCGTTTCACAAGTTTGAAGTATCTTTACTTAGGAATAAACAACCTCAAAGGAACTATTCCCCTTTCTTTAGGAAATTTGTCAACCTTAGTTGATTTATATTTGGGAGAAAATCATCTCACAGGCACCATTCCATCTCAATTAGGTGTGCTACTGCTCACTCACCTAAAAGCTCTTTTCCTTGAGGTAAATGATTTATCAAGCAACATTCTCACCTATTTAGGAAATCTCTCAAAATTGAGAGATTTATACTTAGCAGGATACCATCTCACAGGTACCATTCCATCTGAACTAGGCATGCTCACTTGTTTGCAAGTTCTTTACCTTGCTGTAAACAACTTATCAGGCACCATTCCCATGTCTTTATGAGATCTCTCAAAATTGACCGATTTACACTTGGTATTGAATTGTCTTACAGGTACCATGAATACTACACAAGATGGCATTTTAAGACATTCATTTAAGACCAAGAAATTCTTCAGGAAATTTTTGAGTTTCACCAGATTGACAATTCTCTTCCATTAGACACAGATGAATCAAGGTTGAGCAGTGGAAGGCACCCAAAAGGTAGTCTGGACTGTGAAAGGTGAAGAAAGAAGTTGCCACATAGTCCAAATAGGGAGAAAATTTTAGGCTAGATTAGGATGTTCACTACCATGAGAATGTGCAGTTGGCAGTTGTGAACCATGGCTCATGGAATGAGGCATATGTTGGGCTTGTAGCCCTCTTTAATTTTTGACTTTCTTTTTCTTTGGTTGATAAAAGTTTTGAATCATATCATTGTTATATTCATTGAAAATAACAGTACTTTGTATTGAAAATATCACAGCTACTAATGTTTCTGTTACCATTTCCTGAAATGTGTGATAGGTGCATGGACCAAGAAATGTCCAGCTCCAGTCTATTTTCAAGGATCATTATCTCTACATAGAAATCCACGGCTACTAAGTGTGTAAGTTTGAAATGCAACATAAATACCTCTTTACTGAGGCATGATGTAATGCATCCCATTGAATAAAGATCTATTTCCTTGTGTGTAAAACAATTTTCTAATTGCTATTGCATTCTATATTTCTATTGCAATCTCTATTTTTCAAGTTCAACATATTACACAACAGTTTTTTTGAGGCTTACAAAAAATAGTGCTAAGGCTAAATACAAGTAGCATTCGCTCAGCTTGATGAATAATAGATAGAAAGTGAAAACAAAGCCTGCTAACTATTATCTAACTTTAAATTAAATGCAAACTAGAGCCAAAAAAAACTGTCTAAACATAAAATGTGCAAGGCAGTTAAGGTGAGCTGCATGGTCTCACATCAATTTATCAAAAAGTTTCCTTAAGGATATGATGTATTTTCTTAAAACTTTGATAGTGTCTAGGGCATGAGGGAACCTATGGATCTCAATCTTGCTAGTAAAACATCAATTTCAAAATTTAAAGCCAATGCAAGGTTTGGTTGTATTATTTAACAGAATCATCAATGTTGAATGTAGATTTGTAATTTAGATATTTTCATTCGAGCGCTTTTCTCTGAATTAGGTCAAATCGATTTCCCATTACAATGTTCTATTGTAACTAGAGCCAATGGAACATGAGCAATTTTTTTAGCTCTTTTGCATCTTCATCAGTGCACATCCCCAGTAGGAAGCAGGGGTATACATAGTTTATTATGTGATTCAATTATTTCATTTATCTCCATCTACACAATAATTATTTTCCTACATAAATATCATTTTAATGAAGCATTTTGCAATTCAGTAGAATATTTGTAAGCATTGATTTAGTTGGCATCCAAATTTCCTTCTAGATGCATGAGAAGAATTGAGTGTTGGATAGTTTTGCATGGATAAAATTAGATCTAACAGTTTGACAAAATTGATGATAATCTTAATTGGAATATCTTTACAGGAGATTTTTATTAACTCTAGTTTCTAAAATTCAAGGAATGATTGAAGACATCTATTTAGTGAGGGATCGAGTATCTTTGATTCGTTTGATCAGGTTTTTGTTTGGGGTAACTCATCAAATTTATAAACATTTAAAGTTTGTGCTATTGTATGAAATTTTTTTTAGCTCTAGTTTCCAGATTTCATGGTGTACTACATTCCATGAAATCTAGAAAACCTCATACAATATATTCAAATATATCCTAAGATCATCATCATCAAAGAATGATGGGAATGAATGGTAGGTTGGAGAATAGATACAAGAAGTGATGTGAATGGTGAGCTTGTTTTCGAATTGTTGATTTAATTATTATGAGAACAATTAATTATGTATTATCGTGATTTGATTGATTATATTCTATCACTTGCAGTGTCAACCTATGTGGTTTGAAGTACCTCAAGAAAACTAATTTTTCTTTCAACTATTTTTGAGGATAAATCACTGCTCGATTGGACTAATTATATTTTTTCATTTGAAGTAACAGTCTATGTGGTTTGAAATATAACTAAAGAAAGTTAATTTTTCTTTCAACTATTTTCAAGAAGAAATCCTTACTTGTCTAGATCAGATACATTGTAAGCATTCTAGTTTTCTTTGTCAACATTTGGTTGGTTCGCTGTGAAGAGAAGCTTCCTTTGTCCAAAGATTGCCTTGTGTATGTTTTGAATATGTCATTTATGTCAACTGTATCCTTTCTTGAATTTGATTATACAGGTCAATCTTTTAATGGAATTGCTTCAAAAATCAAATATCTCAACATTGGCTTTAGCGGAGATGTGGTAAGTTTGGTAATTTGTGGTTTTAATTATTTGCATTATTGCATTTATGAGGCTTTTAGTTTTTAGTTCTTAATTGGAAAAAATGCTAGTATCAGGAAATAACTGTGTTATAACTGTAGCTAATTGATAGATGCAAAGTTTTGTTTGTTTGGTAGTAGATTTAGTAAGCTGAAGATAATTCTACACATCTTACTGATAATTTGATTTTGATATTTTTAAAAAGATGAAGTTTTCAATCCAGTTAGAGTGGTTATTTCATAGTTCCAGAATCTTAATTTTTCAAAGTTAATCACCATTAAAATAATCACTTTGTTTATTCTTGTGTGGTTAACCACTGACATGTTTTTGTAGCACACATTTACAACACAAAAGATGAAATATTTTTCACATTTCACTTGATTTTGTAGTTTGTAGAAACATACGTTTAATGTTTAAAGGGCACTAGCTCAATGGAAGAGCACTTGCTTTACAAGTAGGAGGATGGTGGTTCGATTCCATCGTGCCCTAACAAAATTGGTACTCTCTAATGAAAATATTTTTATTGTATTAAAAAAGACAATAAGTGAGATTAAAGACATATATGTCCCTATAGAGACAATATAATTTGTATAATAGCTATTGTCTCTTTAAAGACAAAAATAAAATTGTTGTTTTTATTGTCTTATAAAGACATTTTTTTAAGACAATAATTTAAGACACTCACTTAAAGAAAAAATTTAAGACAATACTCATGTTTTATTTTGTCTTAAATTAAGACAATTTACTCAAAAATTGTCTTTAAACCACCTTCTATGTAGTAGTGAACCATTTAAACTATAAATATGTGCAAAATATTTTCAAATATTGGTCTTGATAACATCGTTATGGCATACATAATACATCATCAAAATACTTAAATGGGGCCAATATTGTCTCTTAGATGATAAAAGCCATCAATATATAGTCCTACAATTTTTAAGGTAAAGTAGGTTTTGAAGGGACCTAAAACCCTTCATAACAAAATGTTGAATATAAAGAAATCCTCAGTAAAGAAATAGTAAGCCAACATCTAACAAACAAAAAAATATAGAGAACAAAATAGGAAAAAGGAAAATATTAGAGCTCCTTTAGAATATGGATCCCCTTGAAGTCTTTGTTAGTTATCTAGCTATAGAGGTCAACAACCTCCCTTACAATCTTACATTGATCCCGCCCTAATTAGAGTGGCTTTCAGTTCTTCTAGAAGGACCTTGCTTCAAAGAAGAGATATGTCTTCATCCTAAACCACATCTAAAGTTCCACACGAGTAAAATTATTAGGAAATATAGTGCCCTTGCACTACACTTAAAGAGGATCAGAAGGCCTTGTCTAGGGTTTTTTAAGAATTATATGAAAATCAACAATATTTAACAAGAGCACGTGATGCCTAATTAGATAATTTCAAAGTGCACAAATCTCAAACAATTTGGTGAAGATGTCAACTCATCTTTCGCCTCCACTTTCCAAGGTATATAATTCTTGTGGGGGGGGGGGCATTTAACTTGTATAAAAAGGTCACAAATTTGAAGAGACATGTCTTTCAATTCACCCACTCTTTATACTCTACTCAAAAACTAAAGATGAGTTCATCTCCATGGTAATGAACCCAAAGGTAGGTTGGTTAAGAGAAATTTTTGGAAGTGGTATTTGTAGCCCTCAAGATCATCCAAGTTTACAAATGAAGAGCATACACACACTTTAAATAAATTGATAGTCACTAGTTATTTCATTAACCAAATTGAGATGTCTAGATTCATTATAATTCCTCAAAGAAATATTTTGAAAAGATACAATTAGATGAAACATATAGAAAAATTAATTATTAATTAATTAATTTTTTCTCTAATAACTATCTCACAAAACCAATTCACTAGAAGACTTTTATTCACTTTTACTTGCAGATTGGATTATTTGTATATTTTTTGAACTTTGATTCTAAATGGATGTTGTACATGATGGGATTAGTAAGAAAAAGATTTCAAACAAAAAATGAATTACATTTTTATATACTTTATAAAATTTTGATAAGTTAAAATAACCATTGGACAAATCGGTTTTTACATAAAATTTAATTTCATTTGGAGATTCAAAAAGAAGAACCCACTTTTTATAAATATGCCTAATGTTAGGTATATGATTTTGAAAAATGGTCAAATCATCCATTTACATCTGATAATGATCTTTCCAATATGTGTATAAATACTGAAAATCCAATTAGAAGACAAAAATTATATAAATTATTTTAATATCCCACTCAATGCACAATTAACATTGATTAGATTCCTCTATTATTTTGATAGTAAATGCAATACCTTGTAAAGGTACTGAAATCATTTCTTCCCCAAATCATATTGCTACTCATTTTGAGCATTTGAGGGAGGCTTTGGTTTGGGTAGTTTCAAATATTTATGCACCTAACAATAAGGTTGCAAGGAAGAAGTTGTGGGAATCATTGATAACTTTTAGAACTATTTTTTTTGATAAGTGGATTATAATGGGGGATTTTAATACACCTATTTACAGTTCTGAGAAAAAGGAGGAGTGCTAATGTTGATGATAGTAGCCAAGACCTATTGGATATGATCAATTCTCTAGGTCTTGTGGATTTGGACCTTCAAGGTGCTTCTTATACTTGTTCAAATAGAGGAGCTAGAGTGGATCTAATCCGAGTCAAATTGTACAGAGTATTTATTTCTCTGGATTCGTAAAATTTGAATAATTGTAGATTGTCAGCCATTTTAGGGATTGAATAGAATCATTGTCTTATTTCTCTAATGGTGGATAAATGTTGTATAAAATAGAAATTTTCTTTTCAATTTGAAAAGACGTGGACTTTGAACCTTAAGTTTCATCACCGTAACTAGGAATGGTGGAATATTGATATCTCTTGAATTGTGATGTTTAGAGTTGCTAAGAAGCTAGTTGTTATTAAAAACATTATTATGAGGTGGAATAAAACCTCATTTGGGAAGATCTTCACTATTAAGAATGAGTTGAAGGAGGAACTTCAGGATATCTAGAGTCCACTGCAACTTCATGGAGCCTTTGATAATTTACACTACTCTCAAATGAGTCTTTTATCTAAACGATTGTGCAAAAGGAAGAGGAATTTTGGAGATAGAGGTCTCGTGCAATTTGGCTCCAAATTAGAGATAGGAAAACTATTTTTTTTCACATGACTACTATGAAGCATAAGGTTGATAATAGTATCCATACTATATGTTTTTAGGGAAGGAGATATTCGAAGGATGAAGAGATTATGAAAGTTGCAATAGTGTATGTTTCAAATTTATTATCTAATGATCAACCTTTGGATGGTGCATGTCAATAGGTGATGCTCTCTTCTATTCACAATCTGGTCTCTCTAGAAATGAATGGCACTCTTAGAAGGATTCCTTTATATTTGGAAGTAAGAGAGGTGGGGCCTCTAGGCTAGATGGTTTCCCTATGATTTTATTTCAAAATTATTGGGATATTTTGGCTAAGTTTATTTGGATCGAGATCACAATTATAAGAGATAAATGCTAATTTCATTGTTTTAATCTAAAAGAAGGTTTGTGTTCATTCCTTTCAAGATTTTAGACCTGTTAGTATGTGTACCTTGGCGTATAAAATAATTTCCAAGATTATGGTCATGGGCTTAAAATAGGTGATCCCTCTATTGGTTTCTATTCAACAAAATAGATTTTTCCTGGTCAACAGATTTTGCACTCTATTCTCACTTGGTTTTCTCTTCAACTTGGACATCATGAAATCTTATGATAATGTCCATTACAGCTTTCTTAAAAGTCTTAGAATCTTTTGAATCTAACAAGACCTTTATCCAATTGGTGTATCATCTCATTTCAACTCTTGAATTTTCAATGATCATCAATGGCTTTCCTATGAGTTTTTTTTCTACCTCTTGTGGTACCAAACATGGGGAAAACATATCCCTTTTTTTCATCCTAATGGTATAATACCTTATAATGCTTATTCCAGTTAAGGTTAATAGGAAATCTCTAAAGAGAATTCATCCTTCCTCATTGGGTGACTCCTACTCACATTCATAATTTTTTGATGATACCATTCTAACAAGGTAGAGCTCAATTATTGAGGCAAAGACTTTTAAAGAGATTTTTAACACTTACCAAATGGATTCATCACAAAAGCTAATTATCTTCCCTAAGAGTTATGAGCTCTTCTTTCTCAATATCTATCATTGGAGAAAAGTCATAATTGTGAACATTCTAGGATGTAGAATTATTGACTTCCCCTCTATTTATTGGGGATTACTTCTTTGCTCTATGGTTTCTCTAGATTCTTTTTGGAACTCTCTGATTGAAAGATTTCAAGATAAATAAGTGGGTTGGAAAGGTTCTCCCTTGATTCGGATAGGTAAACTTCATCTCATTAAATCCTCTATGCATAATCCACTAATTTATGCCATGAACATCTTTAACATTCCTTAAAAGTTTAGATATAAAATGGAACAAATTCAAAAAAAAAATTGTTAAATGACTTTGAGGATAAAAATAGGATGCATTTGGTCTCTTGGGACTATGTGTGTCTTCCTAAGAACCTTAGTGGATTGGCTATCAGAAGTAAAAAATGATTCAACTTAGTGTTATTAGCCAATAAAACTATGGAGATGCTTATAAGAAAAGAATGGATGGACCAGTATTGCTAAGGGGAAGTATGTTTTAGGTTTTAATCATTATATAGATTTAAATAATGATAATAGGAGGATGGAATATTTTTTTATCTTATGGAATTTTATTTCTACCTGTAAATCTTTGGTTAGCAAAGGCCTAAAATAGATTTGGGGAAATGGTTAAAACATTCTTTTTTTAGGAATATTAGTGGATTAGAGATGGTTATCAAGTCCACAAAGCTTGGGTATCTCTATTTAAAAAGACCTATGTATCCTATAGGTTTGGTCATTGGGTGGCTGATTACATGTCAGACCGAAATTGGGTTAATGTAGTGCTTATTAATCTATACCTCAAACATCTTCAAGATTTTCTTTCCATATGATCATATGTCTTGTGATCAAGAATACTCCTTAGTATGGGACTTGTCTAAGAATGGCTCATATTTGATATCTAAAGCCTTCCTTTCTATGAGTGGTTCTTTCTCCCAAAGGCCTTTTTACTCCTTTGTGTGTAATTTGGCTCTCATCCCCAACGTCAATGTCTTTTTCTAGTTCCTAATTTAGGATAAAGTCCTTAACCTATAAAAGTTGGGTAAGAGAGGTTTCTTTCTCCCTAATACATGTTATCTCTATGAATTAGATGAAAATAGATATTTTCATTTTCTTTTATCTTGTTCATTCTCTAAGGATATTTGGGTCTACTTCCAAAAGGTTTGGTATATTAATTGGGTCTTCCCTAATTCTTTCTTTGAATGTTGGTTCTAATGACACTCTCATTTTTCTAATCATATTCTTCACCATCTTTGGGCTTCAATGATGTATCATACTGTGTGAGGGATACAAAAGGAGTGTAATAATCATATCTTCATGGAGAAAAAGTACCCTTCTAAAGTAGCAGCTTTAAAAATTCACTATTATGGAGGAAAATTTCTTGACTGCTTGTTACACTTCTTAGTCTTCAGTAACCCCTCTATTTCCTTTTCCTATTGATTCCACTACCTTTTCTAGATGGTGAATTCAATGGGACATTAGTAAGACTTTGGGAAAATAGAAGAGAGATATAAGGGATGTTTTCTAGCAAGCACCACAAGAAGGATGGTTCAAAATTAACATTCATGGAGCAGGGAAGGGGAATCCTAGAGCTATGTGTTGTGGGGGAGTGGTTCAAAATCATGATGGTGGGCTTGATTTATTAATGTCCTTCCCTTATGAACCTATACAAACTATTTTGCTAAAGATTTTTCCACCTACTCAGGCCTTAGATTTTTCCACCTACATAGTTAATTGTCTTAATGGAAACCAAATACCAAGATGGACTAGAAATAATATCATATTTGAGTAAATTTATATGCAAAATTTATGGCAGTCTTGAAGGAGTGAAGATCTCGAAGGCAGAGAAGGTATTGAAGGTAGCTCATATCTAAAAGGCATTTCAGGTTATCCATGTAGCAAGTGCGGTGCATGCAACTAATCATGGTGAGCCTGTTAAGGCTTCCTCAGTGGGTATTTTCAAGGTGGATATTAAAAATTCCAAGTGGTGAGATATCCCTTTTGATGATCTTGATTGTGCGAATTTGGTTTAATCTGGTCATATTGTTCAATGGGTTTTAAAGAATGGGCGATGGAGAGATCTTGCATTTCATAGTAAACCTACTTCATCATACTTCCAAAACAAAATTGGTCATCATTCTTTACCTCAAAAGGATAGGGCATCGGTTTATGAAGGCATATTAGGGCCTCTAGTTATGGATCTCTACAAGGGTTTGAACAAATTCTAGCAGTCATTTGGAAAATTTCATCCCAGAAAGCATCGACTATAATCGCCCTAGCTTCCTTTTGATATTTGTGAAGGTTCACTGCCATTATCATCTTATTCAGATTTTAAAGATTCCCTATTAGATTTTGTCCCTCAACCTAGTTCAGTTAGGGTTTATGCATCACATGATAGGAATGATTCTTCTTTTCTCCCATCATATATTTCTTGGCCTAATAATATGTGCTTGGAAAAACCTAAGTTTTTGTCTTCACCAAATAGGGTCCTTGTTTCTACTTCATCTCACTTGTCATGAGATCCCTTTAAACCAAGTTCTCCTCAAAATGATCACCAATGGGTTTCTAAAGATCCTATTGCTTCTATGTATTTTTCTGGAATACAGGGATTTCATAAATTTGGCAGTGCTCGATCTTCACCTAAGATCAAGGGGTTTCATAAATTTGGCAATGCTCAATACTCACTTGAATTCAAGGTAATTTCTCTGGAGCATATGATTCAACCTAATATTGATTTTCTATGATCATCGACATTGATTGATAAGCTTCAATCCTCAATCTTTTTTCCAAAAAAAATTAGCTTGGGCCAAGAAACATTGGACTATCTTGAAGGATTAATTTTTATATAAAAAGGGTTCTCTTATTTTATTGTTCTCTTTGAAATCTGTCAGCATACAGATGTTGTTCATAAGTTTGAAGCTTGGTTTTGTAAAGGAGTGGGTATTTTTACTCTTTCTTGGGTGCCCCATTTCAATATTGACTCAGCTTGTCCTCATTTTATGCCATATTGGGTTTCCTTAACAAGGTTACCTTTGGAGTACAAGGATCCTCATTTTGTTAAAATTTTGGCCAATAAAATAGGAATCTTTATTAAACATGATCTTATTCCCTCTGAATAGACACATTTATTTGTTAGGGTTTGTCTTCTGCTTAGCCATTCTAAACCTATCCCATCCTCATTTTTTATTTTCTCTAAATATGGGGTTTGGGTTTAGCCAGTCCATATTCAAGATCCGGTCATAGTGGATATGCATTCAGCCTCTTTAGGGCATTTGAAATTTCAGTGTCAAGGGTATTTTGTCGTGACAACTAAGGTTTTCTCTAACCTTTCATTGGATTTTCATTCCTGCTCTTTTTTCCAGTCTTGATTTTTTACGCCAAATTATTCTCATCCATTAAAACATGATTCAAATTCTCGATCATCAGTTATTTTGTTTAAGTCTTTTTTTCATTTAAACAAAGACATTCATTTGTTAATAACTAGTTGATTGATGCTTCTATTCTTCTTCATATTTTGGATTTCAAGCAATGTGGTCTCTACCCAATTGTTGAGAATGATTCTTCAAAGTTGAATTGGTTTTCCTTTGGGATGTTTAATATTAAGCTTAATTTTGATAAGTCTAGTGTTTTTATTCGAGTCAATGATTCTCATATAAGGACTATTCTTGCTTCTTGTTTTAGTTTCCTGTCTTCTACTTTCCTTTGTGTTGATGATTTTTATTCCTCAAATTAGCCGCCCTCTGCATTCATATTTCTGATCTCTTAGTATTCAATATGTGGATGATAATCTTGTCCATAATCTAATGTTTAACAATCAACCTTTCTTTCCAGTGGCTAGATCTTCATCATCCTCTTCTATCTCTTAGGAAGAACATCAATTGATGGCTAATGATGTTTTAATTTCTATTGCATCTAAGTTTATAGGTGAATTTTCTTGTGAAGAATTTTTTGATTTTTATTCATCACAGTCTTCTTCTTTCTATGATCCATCAATGGATCTTTAGTCTGGTGGGTATTCTTCCCACCCTTTCCCTTTCAAGGATTTTGATTTTTTACAGAAATTAGCTTTGGCTCAGCCTCTGATGCAATCTAATGCTGATATAAAAACTCCCCAAAAAAGGGGTAGGAAACCTTTTTCAGAAAAAATCAAAGAGGAAATAGAAGCTAGTATTCAATCCACTATTGTGGATTAATTTTCTTCTCAAGTAAGAACAAGGAGAGCATGTCTCTCTCCTATATTGGTATGAAGATCTTATCTTGGAATGTCAGGGGCTTGAATGCCCCGGATAAGATGGGAAGAATCAAGAATTTCTTGGATTCTTCTGAAGTAGACATAATTTTACTGTAGAAAACTAAATTATCACTAGTACAAAAACAACAATATATGACTAAATAAACTACTAAAAATTGTAGATAAATGACTAATTTTGATCATGTGACCATTAGTAGTTTATTGCTGGTCATTTATCTCACGACCAAATTTATGACTAAACTATTTTAGTCATTGATTTGGTCATTTATTTAGTCATTGATTTGGTTGTTGATTTAGTCATTTATTTAGTCGTTTATTTGATCATTGATTTGGTCATTTATTTAGTCATTTATTTAGTCATTTATTTAGTCATTTATTTAATCATATATTTAGTCATATATTTGGTCATTGATTTAGTCATTTATTTAGTCATATATTTAGTCCTTAATTTAGTCATATATTTAGTCATATTAGGGCATGATGGAATCAAACCACCATCCTCCTACTTGTAAAGTAGGTGCTCTTCCATTGAGTTGGTACCCTTTAAAGAATAATCATACCATGTATACTAGTACTTTCCATATATCAAGTGGGAGCATCAACCCTGCTCATATTCAAGGTTGATGCTCCCACTTGTTGGTATAGAATTTGCTCAAATTCAATCATAAACTAAACCAACCACATGAAAAGAAATGGATGCCAAATTAGGTTAGTACTTAAATTAATTATAGGTTGAGTAAAGGATTTTTTCTCCAATATGTTTTTCATAGAAGGTAGAGTCACGTTCAAACCAAGTAGACCCCATCAAATTTTTAGAATTTCTCTTCGTTGTTCATACATACATTGTAGGTCTCAAGTTTTGACTAGATAGTAGATGATTGAATCATGATAAAATTTGTGTTTTCTCAACACAATGGTGGAGTATTTTGGCAACAAAGACAATAACCTTTGAAAAAATATTGAGGTTAGAAAAGTTGCAATTGATAACTACATCCTAGATACATAATTTTTGATTGATACATTTTCAAAATTTAATTTCAATTTCCTATCATTCTAAAACTTATTCTAATTTCTAACTACCTCACTAACATATGCATACAATTTGATGATATCAAATAGCATCAAGGAAGGTCGGATGATTAACCTTGAGGAGATAAATCCAAATTCTGAATGGATAAAAAAAGAAGAGATACATTATGATGAGCAAGATCTTAGTATCTTGGAGGATGCCAAATTTGATCTTGATGATATTGATCAAATTTAGAGCAGTTTCCCCTAGAAGCTTAATCTCCAGGACTGAGTGTAGCGAACTTGTAGCAGCAAGAATCATTGGCTCACTCCATTTTTTGTTACTTTATTCGGTAGATTCAAATTGTAATACATTTTTAGGTTTGAACTTCAAAGCTGAACTATCATAGTGTAAACTACCATTTCCCTTCTCTATCTATCTCTATATAATTATATTGACTTTATCTATTTAATCTACAACAGTTTTTTCCTTTTCTTCTGCATGTTTTGGATTCCCAAGGAGGGTGTGGTCTAAACCTATCCAATGGGTTGATTCCCAAATGTTGATTTCGTACATATTCTAGGCATCTCAAGATGGGGTCGATATCCCGTCACTCTCAATTACACTTGGCAGGCCACCTTTTGGGATTGCAACCTTCTTCAACCCAATAGACATGGCAATGTTTTCTTTTGTGAATATTTGTTGTTCAAGCTGCATGAAATACTGGACCATCACCAAAGATCATTTTATCTTTCAGTACATGGATATTTAGTGTGGGAGCTTCTACTCATGATCGTATATTTATAGTTATAACAATTATATATTTATTGGAAATAATCTAACAATATCAGGAGTTGGGCTTGCACGTGAGTAAAACCTACATTGAATTTTTTTACTTCCTTTACTAGTCTTTTGCAGTTGTGATGATGTCATCAGGTACTTAATCTACAAACTAAATCTGCCTATCTTGGCATTTTCAACTGGGACAGATAATGATGATATGTTCAATCTTGTTGTTGTTGTCCATGCCCAAAAGAATGGAACTGATGATATGTATGCTAATGAATGCCAAGATCCCAATATCTCGGAAGATGAACTTTTTGAACGAACCTCCTAGTCTGTAGCTATACAGTATGGTTTGTGCTTGGCCTATCTTCCATGAGATGAGCAGTTATGACTGCCAAAAATTTGAGTGCCACAAGAATCATTTTCTACACAGATCCTTTTGTTGTTGGATTTCAGATGAATCCAGTTCCTATGACCATACCTGGTGTGATAATTCCATCTGCTAATAATTCCACACA
This sequence comes from Chamaecyparis obtusa, assembly GCA_027943335.1. Classification (NCBI taxonomy): domain Eukaryota; kingdom Viridiplantae; phylum Streptophyta; class Pinopsida; order Cupressales; family Cupressaceae; genus Chamaecyparis; species Chamaecyparis obtusa. The sequence goes on along the minus strand of BSBK01002465.1, from coordinate 336,495 downwards.
GATGAATCTAATAGTGTATTATAACATTATATTGTGATGTTCTCACTCCAATATCAATATAGACAAAGAAGATATTCCTACAAAATTTTGCATGTTACAGTATACTAGATAAAAGCATTAACCTGCATCTATGTTGGGTTTGTAGTGCTGAACAAAAATCAATCTTATTATGATTTAGATAGAGATTATGAGGAAACAACAATGTGGTGGATCTATAAATAAAGTGACTCGGGAAACCCACAACTATCACACTCATTGTCATAATCCTCAACACCATAGTCATAATCATGCTTGTTTGGATGGAATTTTTTGTGAGCCCAATTGAAGATATACAAAAGAAAAGAAAGCCAAGAACAATAGAGTACTCTTTCTAGAATCTATTCAATGCTCTAACAATAGGCACACAAGCAGATTTAATCAAACAACCTAGAAATTCTATTTTATGATTTCCATGAGGATTGTAAATCATAATCATCATCTTTTGAATATAGATATGAATTTTTTCTACTTCATAGAATTTTTCAACCAACTACTTGAATAGTGAGAGTTTCATACACATTTTGTACAAGAAAAGGATGATAAGTTATGCTCTAATGGTAGAAAAAACTGTGGATCTGGGAAAATATCTCAGAAACATATAACCTTCTAAGAACTTTAAGAATCATAAGCTTCTTAACTGATCATGAACAGACAAGGGCGTAGGATAATATATATGAAGAGTATTTATACATTCTTGGGAATCACATTTTGTTGAACTTACCTTCATTTTTCGCTTTTGTAAAGCCTAGTACTAGAAAGAATGAGTTCTTGACCTAATTGTCGTGGCTCTGCAAGAGAATTGCAAGAGATGGGTAGTTGCAAGATAGATGATTTTATTTGGATGATGTCATAGAACATGCATCAGAGTAAAGAGAAAATAAATGGTAAGGCATTGTATTTGAAATAAAAAGGATACAAGATACATGCCTATGGTATTCAAAGAAAAGTTATGGCAAGAAAGGTGCCATGTTCAACGTGACCAAAATAGAGGCAGCTGAGTCACAATGTACTACAGTCCCAAAAGGGCCAAGGGACAATGGCTTGTTACACGATGAACAAAAAATGGAGTATGAGGAGACAACGTTTACATAGATGAAATGGTCCTTGCAGAATATTGACCCTGACTTTAAAATGATTGAGAATGAAAGGATTAAGAGAGTAAAATTGTGATTGAAGAACAACTTTCTCGTTGCCACCAATAAGTTTTAACATTAAGTCTTTCATTCATTTCACTAACACATACCTATAAATTATCTCCTAGTACTTATAAATCCATACATGTATGACAAAGCATACCTCATACCCATGTATACATATGATTAAGATAGCATTTGGAATCATGGATATGATTACAGAAATAATGTTCCTCATCTTTTGTTTACTCACTGTATGAAACTGAAATTCATAACCAAATCCTATCATTATATTGACAATATAATGCAAAGTTTACATCTCTCTTAAAAGCAAATAATGATCGCAGATTTGATATTTAAAAACATAAATAGAATAAGGATTATAAATTAATGCAACCCATTCTACATGTTATTATAATAATAAGTTTATTGACTTACTCATCAATTCATAAGTTGTGCAATAACATTAAAACATAATGCTGCTAACACCTAATTGCATACAGATTTTTAAAAGAGGAACTAATGCAAAACTCACCTCATTGTAAGCCCTCTTTAGAAACCATTTATCCAGCTCTTGCACTGTCATAAGGATGCTCCCTGTCGCTTTTGATGGCTACACATTTTAGGAAATATTAGCTCTTATTATTTATTTTTTTTAAACAAATTTAATCATAACTTTTTCAAGACATATTTTGCCTCAATCTCTATTGTGGTAAAATCAAATCTTCCCATGATACTCATACAAATATGATAAAAAGAAAATAAACTCGTTATAAAATCTGAAATGAAAGCATTATAATAGCAGCAATATTTATATGATGACAAAATAAAGAATAATAACATCCCAGCAATATTATAACAGCAGCAACTAAAGAGTATTATAATAGTAGCAATAAATATGTTGCTAAGATTTTTGGACAGCAATCTAAAAATAATAATTATATTTAAGTAAAGCATATTAGATATCATTGAAAAGTAAATGCTCTCATCTTTGCTAAGAGAACTATTTCCATACATACCGCAACTTTGAGAGGAGACTGACTTGCATTGCATGCACGTATAGTAACAACAAATTATATTTTTTTTCTTGTAAAAGAGAAGGTTAATGTACAACAACCAAAATTTGGTTAATATCTGCCAGTACAAGTGCTTGAAAGTTTCAAAATCCTTGTCATCTACAAATCCATTTTGTGTTGCATATCTTGCAAGCATTACATTCCATGAGACAAGTTCTCTTTGACACATTATTTCAAACAATTCTTATGCCTTGTCTACCTTAATTGTTGATCATGCTCAACATACTGATCATGCTCAACCTCTGATCACAACTTAGTTGTTGATCACATTCAATTTACTGATTTTCTTATGAGACTCCATATCCCTTACTTTGTCTTCATACCCTTGAATACTTATAAACCTTCTTTTGGCATCCTATGATAGCAACCTATTCTTCCTAACATAATTTATATTCATAATTCATCCCTATTGATCCCAACAACAATGCCTCTCCATTCCCTAAGGTTATCACCATGCCCAAACAACACTGTCAACACGTCACTTATTGTTTTTATATAGACCCGTACACAGTAACCCATAACTTTTGACTTCAATCAAATTTCTTCGATCGCTTCGGTGAGATCGTGTGCAATTTGTCTCCCAACAACATATCAAAAGATGGGTAAGATCCAACTGTTGGTTTGCGAAATATGCCCCTCGTACTGAGAGTGTAATTTCTGAGACAGTCACATTCACCTTCAACAAACTATTGTCTTTCTCCATTGAAAAAACCTGCAACCTTCAGCATGGTTCTCTTGCAAGCACAAAGGTATAAAATAAAACATATTCCCCATATTTACACCCAATTGAGGGGTCAGAATCTACGTGGAAAGTTAAATTTTCTACATTTTATTAACTCGATGTTTACCCTAGATTAGACTTTGACAGCTTTCAAAGAAACCTCTGTATCTTTGTCAATATCAAATGAAAACAAATGTTTCAAAAGCCAAGACAATGGGGGCTCAATAATTTAACATATCCGATCAAAGAAATTTCAAATAGATATCATTTGAACCAAATAAAAATGCAGAAACTAGGATTGTATTTGTTGATCAGAATAAGGAATTTGCAGAAAACATAAACTTTATTGATTCTAAACTTTTGTCTCGAACAATTGGGTGTTCTGTATCTTATTGATCAAGTATGGTCTCTGTTCAATGGAAATATCAGGGGAATAAATTGAAATAGAGATCTTTTTATAGGATTACTTTGAAAATGAATTGTCACATGATTTGAGAATGTCCTGTCATTGAAAATGTTTATTAGAGCAAGGTTTACCAGAAGCTAAATCAAAGATTTTGATATGGTCTGAAACATGTTCTGTCATTGATGGAGGAGAAAAAGTTACAAGTTGTTCAAAGATTTTTAGTGCAGGCACTTTATTTTAGTTTTCATTTTCTGGTAAGGGCTTAACCATATCATATGTTTACAAGCGCAGGAATCCTAATTTCAAAGAAAAAGTGGACTTGGATGAGATGGTGTATTGGAAAATTGAGATCAAGCTCCTTGTACAGGTGCAATACGGAAGAAAAGAGTACCAGCGAAATTGAGGAAGAACTGATGGAAATATTTCCCATAACTATAGAAATACCAATACCTCAATGTAGAAAATGGAAGAGCGATTCATTTTTCTTCCTTGAAACAAAAACATGGGTTGTTGAAAACTCCCTCGAGAATGGAAGTGTTTTCTCACCTCCCATTGTCTAGTATTGAATATATTTTCCAAAAGTGCACCAGTCAAGACATTGGTCCGATGAGAGGTTGAACTTATTGCATGGGTTTTTGTCTGTTGGAAATGTAAAGATCAAATTGACTCTCTAGTTAAGGTATGCTTTCATTTTCTTAACAATCTAATGAACAAATCCGTCAAATCATTTGTTCCTAAGAAACAAATATTTCTAGAGTGGGATAATCTCTGTGTGCTTAAACAATGGATTACCGTAAATGACAATCAACAAGGGTAAATAATCCAGGGTTAAAAAAGTGGGCCTTCGGGCTGAGGGAGATCATTGAACAATACATGGATGATAGATGGCCGGCAGTGGCAGAAAATGGCAGCAGAAATGTCTCTAATGGAGACAACATCAGTATCAAAGGGAAATACTCCCAAATTATGCCCTGCACAAGGAAAGGACGCCATTAAGATCCATACAGAGAATAGCAGGGGGCAAAAATCAGAGGGTAAAGGAGTCATCGATGGTACAAATAACACTAAATCCATGGAGGAGGAGGACAAGGGAGGAGTGAATTACCCGATGGAACTATGATTAGGGAAACTACACAATTTTATAATGTAAGCTTAGGTCCAGTACCATCCTTCTGCAAGACAGCATTTAGTTACAGTATGAGAAAGTATGATAGAGAAAGACAGAGCACTGGGAAAAGTCATCCTCTTTAGAAGTATGTTACATCAGCTTCAATATGTGGATGATGATATTAACAACTTAATGCTTTAATGGATAAAATAATAATCTTGCCTGGCCGGTTGGACTGAAATTTGAAAATGATCTGTATGCAAGCTATATCAAGATGCCAAGTGGCCCTTGATCTGTTGGTGATAATATGTTGGTTAAGTTGAATGTTTCATAAAGAGTCTATCAGAGATCAAGTCCCAACAATTAGAAACCTCAGGATTGGCAATCTCTGTTTGAGTGAATAAAGTTAATTATTATTAAGCAGTCTAATCAGCAATTTATGAACAATAGTGATTCCAAAAATATGAAGCAATAGTTAGTTTTGAAGGGGCAGTGATTAGTAGAGAAGTGACACCTCATTTATGAAAAGTGGTATACATTGTGAAAGATGTGACCCTTCATCCTTTCTTCAGAACTATATAAGGTGAATCTCTTCATTGGGAAAAGGATCAAACAAGGCATTCTAATTCTGATTATAATATAATATTTATTAAGTGATTGGTATGCGGCAGGAATGCATATATTGTTTATTTATTTATAAAACTATTAAAATCTTTAATTTATTTATTAAATTAAATTGCCAATTCTTCCAGATATGGTGCAGGAGCACCCCATCAAGAAGATAAAGACTTCTTGTCCAAGGATTGTCAGGAAGAAGGAGGTCAATATGAAGTGTTATGAGGTTCTGAGTCATTTAAAGTCATTTTGATGTATTTCAAGTCATGATGAGTCATTATGTAAAGCCATGTAATTCAATGGTAACAAATTGACAAAGTTATACAAACTGTCCTAGTTGTCCATTCAAGACCTACATTGGTCAAATAGTCAAAATGATGTAAAAGAACCCATGGAAGGGTAAGAAAGTTGTAAAAGGTCATTTCTAGTCTATTTTGATATGTTTAGAAGGTATTCACAAAGTTATAAGGTCATTTGTTTTTAAGGTTAAATCATCGGTTCAAGGTGGTTGAAAATAGTTCCAACTGTCATGGAACATTATAAAATGATAGATTATGATCGAATTTGATATAGAGGGATCAGTTTGGAGGTGTGCAACAAAGTAGATCAGATATACCTCTGACTGCCAAGGTAGTTTCCTGCAGGAATAGGAAAGGCAATCATGTGTTTTGAATGAATAAATCCAGTATGTGAATGGAAAATGAAAAATTAAGGAAGGATTCATGTATGTTTGGAATCAATGTATTATATGGAATGAATATTTCATGGCAATTAAGTAAGTTATTTATCAGAAACCCTTAACTGTCTTCAGCAGCAGTACCTTTTCTCTGTTTCTTTACATATTTGCGTCCATGGATTGAAGGAATACAATGTAAAATGGATTGGATGGAGTAGTGTAATGAGTTAACTTTCATTTTAATCAGTTTAGAACTTTAGACATCTAGCCATGGAGTATACTCAGAGATCCATTGATGCCCTAGTAGACTAGACAATGAATTTTCTGAGTTTTTTGACAGTAAAATCAGTCTTAGTACGGGAGGCATAAATCACTGTTTAACCGTTAGATCTTTACAATTTTTTGGATATGTTGTAGAAATCCTAATTACCTACAATCTCACCGGAGCGATTGGTTAAATAATCTCGTTAATGAAAGTTGTGAGTAACAGAGTGAAGTTCTGTTGACTGTCACCATTATGACAGTCCTAATTAAGACATTGAAGTGTTTTATTCTTTTTCTTGAATTAGGGAATGTATTCAATGAACTAATGCATTTGAAATAGAATTCAATATGCTTTGACATGATGAGAATTTGGTTTATCTATCATGAGAAGTTAAAGGATTTCAGTATAACTGTCATAAGTATGACAGTCATACAAAAAGGAATTGTTGTTTTGTTGTGGACTCATCTCATAGTAAGATCATGTGATTTGTGTTGGTTCTTTGATGGAGAATGTTGATATGTGTTAGTTCAACCTTGTGAATTTTCTGACCTAACCTTGTGATGAAGACAACTTGATGTTGTAGGTATAAGGAGTGATTGTAAGATGCAATGATCTAATGTTGGAAGATTTTGTTTGGTAGATAGTATTCTGGCATAAGTTGGACAGTGCTAATGATTGAATGCAGATGCAACAGGGTATGATATCTTGGATATGAAAGGGACCAAGGACAAGAGATAGATAATGTGTGGATAATTTTTAGGAGATTGAATCCTAATGATGATGACTAACTGTTTGATGTGGGAATAAGATGTTAAAGTTGTTGGTTATGCCTCTAGATATGCAAATGTGTTGAATATGATGAAAATAATATTTGGATCAACATGATCCTTGATGATTGGTTGGATTTCCATGATTCTGCGCATCAAGCAATTTATCTATTCGATTTCCAACAAGCAATCACATTTGGAATCAATGTGAAGCATATGATAGGGAGATGCAACAGTACTGGTTCCTTCATCAAGTACACCAACCCCCAAGATGGATGTGCCAAGTTGACCTGGAGCCAAGGGGCTGAATGACCCGGAGGCTATTTCCATGCCCTTGGGCTTGATTGAGGAGGACAGGCTCCTGGTGCCCTATCATGCTTTCCCATCGAATTTCATTAAATGGTTGATTGTTGGGAGTAACTATGAAATGAGTCCAAATGCATTTAGGATATTTTGTACTCTATAGGGATTATCTATGATCATAATATTTGATGTTAATTAATTATAATTTTCTCTAAGTTTTATAGCAATTGTGTAATTTATATAGAGTATTCCTTGTAAATTATTAGTGGTTGGCAATTATTCATCCCTGGAGGAAATTAATGGAGTCCAAAATAAGCTAAATAAGAATACATTGATATTTTATTTATGTTACACTTTGCTGGATACTATGAATTTTTTTTCTTCTCAAAGACCCCTCCCTCTGTTCTTTCGCTTTAGCACTCTAATGCCAATCTTCAAGGAATTTCAAGCTGTCAACAGTGGAATTAAATTTTCATAGTAGCTTTACCGGTGTCACCATCAACGACTTTCTTAAATCTATCCTTGATGTCCTCTATTTCCTCCTAGCTTTTCAATTTAAATATTTTGTTGTTCCCTTTCTACTTTAAATACAAAATGTTTTGGGATTTTTATTCAGTTCACTGGCATATAGTCAGGGTCTGTAAACTTGCACAAAAGTTCATTGTTATCTGTAGTAATGTGATCGACGTCATTAAATAGTGATTAGGTTTTTAATTTTTGTTTATATTGTGCAAGTTGGAGGGTGGATTGATGAGTTTCTAAGGAGGAGCGGGAGGTGTGCTAGAGGATTGAAGGGACTGGTTTTAATTAGCAACCTTACAAAATCATTTCACCCCAGCCTTCTCAGACTCATCCACAATGAAATAGAGGCATAATAAATTATTAATGAGGAGGAACAAAATATTAAGAATGGGGTGCATTAACTCAGTTGAAGAAGGAATTGTTATATTTCACATATTAGGCGACTATCAACTACAAAAAATTAAAAATTAATTTACAAAATGTGCAAAACGTTGAGTTGGGTGAACTCCCAAATGAGACTTTGGGTGTGGTGTGCCCTAAAAAACAAGGATAAGAGCATGTCCAAGGTGAGTTTGATTGAAGAGATGCCTCTTGATCATCACATCTTTTGAGGCCTTGAAAATTCTGAGGGAGATACCAGAGACTGAATGAGTATTGATCTGTTGAAAATTCTGAAGCAGATACCAGAGACTGAATGAGTATTGATCTGTTTCTATATAGGGCTTTTGGATTTTTGGCAGGGGGTTTCATATTTGGAGATGGATATAGAGAGGTGGACCAAATAGGGCTTTGCCTTCAAGTAGAAAAAAACATCGTGTTTGAGGAACACGTAACAAGGAAAAAGTGCAAGGATTCGAGAGATGTTGAATAGACATAGATCCAAGGAAAACCTATAGAAAGTAAATACATAGCTCCAAAATAAAATATAGGAGAGAAAAGAAATGTTTTTATATTCTCTTTCATATACATAAAAAAAAATAACGAAGTGTTTCTCGTATGTTTTTGGTAGAAACTAATCTTATCAATGAATTCATATCTGTAATGGATAATGATTGTTCGACTATATTCACTGTGTGACCTTTAATGCTTCCAAAACCTTCATGGTGGCATACCCTTGGTGGCGAGAGCTCCAACTTTCAACAAATGACAAAGATGAAAATAAAGTGATTTTTAGGTTCAAATCAACCATTTGAAAGAGGCATTTTTAATGCCTTCATTTAATTATTTCCCTCCTGCCAAAAACCCTTGCTGGTATGCCACTCATAAATTTCGTATAAACTTTGCATTGTATAAAACAATATTAACTAGCACTTGCATCGAAAGAAATGTAAGAGTAATGCTGATATGAAAATATAAAAACCTTGTATGATATATATATTTAAAAATATGTAAACTTAACTGCAGTTTATGCAAAACCCTAAACCCTAACTGTGAAACGTGGAATATATGTAATCCGAGAATAAAACAGCTTAAGGTAAACACAGTGATGTTACAAACTAGGTCTTGCAAGGAAAATAGTTATCAGCAGTTGTCGTGTCAAGCTTTATCTGGTAAACATATGGCTGAAACCGTGTAAAGAGCGAAGCAGTGGTCATCACGATTGAAATTAAATTCCTCCTTGCGTAAATTGTACGAATTGCAGTCAACCATACTTGCTAGAGTTTGGAGGAAAATTTTACAAAGCACCACTGATGTAGAATTCCTTTTAAAAGGAGAAGAACTATCACCTATCTCCTTATATCTGCCAATCTAGATTTGTTTTCAAGTTGTACTTTCCTGGCAACACACAAAGTTCAGCAACAGTACAAAAATTTAAATTATAAATAAACAAACAAATATTTTGTAGAAGGTAAACATAAAAATAGAAAATTTCAAAATACATCAATAATTTATATTTACGTGTTAATTTTGATAATAATTAATTATATAAACATTACAAATTTACATATTATCAATATATGAAACATGAGTTTAAACTACAACAATAGATCTTATTTATTTGATTAAAATTTAAATATGTAAATTTAATAGTATCAATTCTGCAATAATATTCTTCACTTGCTATCTAAACTTTCTGAAGATAGGGCAAACAAAAACTTTATCATCAAAACTTAAACTGCTGCACATAACACTCTTGAAGATAATGCCCAGAGATTGATGCTGTAAAAGATAAAAGTAGATGACAACTCCTACGAGGGCTGAAAGGCTGATATATCAAAATATTTGAACCTCTAAAACTGATGGAATGTGGGCAGTCACAAGCATTAAATTTGACCATCACATACATCAAATGCCTTGTCAACATTCTTAAAACCCTCTGTAAATCACGAGTTTCGAAAAAAGAAATTCTTTGCAAAATAGAAATAATAATAAACTCTTCTTAAAATACCCAGAGAACCACAAGCATAGAAACATGGCAAACTTAGCCTAGTATAGATTTTAGGGCAAAGCTTTTCTTACCTAAAAATTTGTTGTGGTGGAAAGGACTGATTCTATAATAGATTTTCCCATTCCATTCATGTCTGTAAGCACAACCACTTTCACATGAGATTCCACCTCAAACTCACTCAACTCTATTATAGAAACCGAGTAGCTTTTCATGATAGGAACTGAGAATCTCCACTTCCGCTGTTGTTCAGCGTCATTGATTGAATTCTAAAGTATATGCAAACCCAAGAAACTATTTTGGTCTCTTTGATTTTCAATCTCGGAACTCATGTTTCACTCAGTCTCTGCCAACCATGTTTCACTCAGTCTCTCCAGTTGGCAGGAATGATATATCTTTATACTTAACATAATGTTTGTCAAGATATTAGAATGGGAATGCCCAAAACCGTGTAACAAGTTCTTGTAGAGGTTGTGAGAGCTACTTCTCTGAAATTTGTCCACCAATTGAAAACTATCTCAAGTTTCCCCATATGTTGGATGCCTCTGCACGGTAATTATATCTTGATTGATATGATTGTATACTGTTAGGCCCTAGCAGAATTCAATTTTAGTTCGTTTCTTAATTTTATTATGTATCTGTTTTATGGGTTTTGTGTCCTTAACATCTAATTACTCTGAGCCCGAGGCTTTTTGTAAGCTGGATATTGCCTCTGTTTTCGACTCTGTGCGCAAACCTCAAGCAAATTATTGGGATGTCATGCCACTTCACTTAGTTTTTGAATCTCTAAATTAAAACATGGTTCGGGACTTTGCAAATACATTTTTTTCAAAATTTTTAAATGAATCAAAAGATTGTTTTGGAAGGATTCTAAAACCTTGTACCTTAAAAAATAACCCTAACCATATAAGACTAAAACATAGAAACCAAAAAGAGATATAAAACAACTAAGAAATTAGCAAAAGAACCAGTACTGTTACATTTTCAGAGCATGAAGAGCTACATCGGAATTCTGTTACATTTGCAGAGCATGAAGAGCTACATCAGAATTTTAGGACAACTGTCAATACAATGGCTACATAAAAGATGAATGTAAAACTGATACCTGGTTAAAAGTCATCGAATATATATGAATTTTTTCTTTTCTCTAATATTAATTCCACAGAATTTCACATCCAGTCAGAATGAGAAGCAATAGCGAAATCCAATTAAACTTCCATAATTCAACATAATTTCATTTCAATTGTAAAAAAGTTGTCAAAAGGGTATAAAACAATAGCTGAAGACCACACAGACAAAATTTAGTTGCAGTAATCTTTAATGCTTTTAGGCCTTTTTTCCCATTAAGACAACAATGTATGTACTATTGCATGAATTACATTAGTTTTATAGGGATTCTGTAAATATAGTTGTATGAGATTTTTCTGTCAATATACATATCATACCATTCAACGTATTTACTTTTGAACATCAGTACAAACCCACCCTAAAAACACTTTTTTATTCTATTAGCACACGAGTTCTCCCAGATTTTGGAGAAAGAAATATGCCTACATTTCACAGTTAAGGGTTTTCCATAAACTGCAGCTCAGTTTATATACGTCATTGTCGGTAGCATCAACATTACAGGTAATGAGTTTCTGTTACCATTCCACAAAATTCAGGTACCTGTCTCTTGAATATTGTGAGTTCACTCATGGAAAAGGGTTTGATATCTATGACAGTTGCATCCTCTAGTCCATTTTCATCTGTAATGTCTCCAAATAATTTAGCATTAATATTTGGAGTAAAAATAAACAATAAATAATGAATTACGAATTTTGGCTATTTCCAATCATATTACAAGACTGATCATATTATTACTTCTTGTCTTGAGAAGGGAGAAGACATTGGAGGCAAACCAAAGCGCTTAGAGACCATTAATAGACTCCCTCAAATTTTACAGACTCAGCCTTTAACCTGTCTCGAGCTCAAACTCTCAAGGTTAAAGATGGGCTGGTCCCCACCCTATTTTGGGAGCTATCCTATTGGATTTAGACTGCCCCTCTTTGATGGCCTCTGCCTTCCATTCTCGTGTCTGAAGCGATAATAGAATCAATTTTATATTATGTATATATATATAAATAAACATGAATAATTTTGATCTCATTCATATTACATATATATATATTGATATCTCATGCATTACAACTATACATACAAATGTATAAATCATAATATACGTATATAGAATTCTGATTTTATTATTACTTAATATTAATATACATGTTTATACATTTATAATCTTAGTGTATATATACCTTTGTACTACATACATACATACATACATACATACATACATATATATATATATATATATATATATATATATATATATATATATATATATATATAGTTCAGTATAATTAATTCTGATGTCATCATTATATAATACATACATAAATTATATTGAATCAGATATAATATTCTGTAAGTCAATACTTTCCATAGCTACATCATAGTCTTATTTGATATCACCCTATGCTTACAGCTCTGTCACTGACTTATTTAGAATATCTATTATATATAATTCTGATTACTATTTTATATATTTTAGATATATCATTAGATCTGACAGATATATAGTTCTGATCATTATATATATATATAAATACATATATAAATACATACAGTATAATATAAGTAATTCTGATTATATCAAAATATATATATGTATATCAGTAAGCCCATATTTGGATACCTTTCCCGTGATAGAAATATAATATAATTACTTACACTTTTGATTGCGGTTAGCAATCGGTTGCTCTTAGCAGAGTGATCCACGACGGGACTGTTATATATTCTATTCCCTATTTCCTAATAGCATTCTGTTATAATATTTTCAGTATCCTCTTATTGATTTCTTCCAGCCCTATTTATGACCCATTTCCTTCTAATCTCTTCCTTTAAGAGTATTTATTTATATATATTTTACAATATAAAATATATATATTTCTGATTTCATTCTTATAGACAAATACATATGTATCTATATAGTATATATTAATATATTAGCCGACGTAGTTGTTCTTCCATTCTTGATAGGATTCAGATGTAATATTACCAGTCATGCCAGTACTACAATTGATTTATTTCCTCTCTCTTCCTTGTGAAGAGAATCGAATATATATATATAATTTATGCTTTTCTTTTATTACCGGACTTGTTCACTTCCTAGTCTAAGGCGACAGGATACTAAATGACCAACTAACAATATACAGATGCTTAGTACTTGTATTATCAATGACTTCTTCCATTATATTAATGATACTGGGTGATGGCTATTAGATAACCGCATATTAATTTCCAGATTCAATGATTGATCATCCTTAGATGCCAATTTAAGCACTATTCTCCATTTCCTATTTTTGCCTTCGTCCCTATGTTGCTATTACTGTTCAGATCGTGATATATATATTTTTCTTCAAATCCTGTTACAAGGTTCTGTTCAGTGTTCTTCTTAACTCTGTCGTAACTTCCATGTCCCCCTTCCTTCAATTAGACTGACGTCTTATATTCCTTCAATTAAGGGATGCGTCCCTAGCTGTAACTTCTATCGCTACCTTGTCTTAACTGGCGTCACCAATATGCCCAATGGTATGCGATTAAGGTTTGTTTGTTTATTATATTATTTCAGTGGATGATGCTTGCACTGATATGGTTTTGACGTGGAGAGTCGATGGTTGATAGTCTTATCAATATATTAATCGGGGTGGCTTACGTTATAGTTTAGCGGAGCCAGTGCTCCATTAATTTATTGATCTAAAAATTATTATTAATTTGTTAATTAATAATTATCCATGCATTGTTGATATTAATATAATTATTAGTTAATGATTATTTATTAATTAACCATAATTTAATGATCTATATGTGCATATATTTAATTGTTTATTTATTTAGTAATAATTCCTGATTTATCAATTAATAATTATTTCTTAATGATCAATATATTTGTTAATCAACTATTTAACTATTTATTTATTTATAAAATTTCTTATTACAAAACAGTCCTACCCTCCCAAAATTGCTTGTCCTCAAGCAATTATATGTGTTATTGTTATTTGATAATTGTTTTTGGCAACTTAACTTAAAACAAATTTTCTTTCATCTTCTTAAGAATTAAGACATAATTATAAGTATTCATACATGGAATAAAATAGTTCAGACATAAGGTATGTACACTTACAAAGTAACCATGCTGAAAACCACCTCAAACATGGAGAAAACATATAAAAATCATCATATGAATGTACATGAAACCTACACACAAGGCCTGTAATATACACTCAGGGCATGAAGCATCTATTTAAGTTATGAATACACATAAAGCACAAGTCATACATGAATACACATAAGGTGTGTAGCACACATATACAAATTATATATATATGATATAAATCATACATATGACTACACACAAAGCACAAATCATACACAAGAATACATTAGTGCACATGAATATATGTAAGGCATGAATCACACATATAACACCCATAAGTCATGGTCATACGTATGCAAGGTATAAATTCCAAATACACACAAGGTTAGGATTATGCACTCAAGGCATATATCGCACATCATGAATCACATAAATATATGTAGAATATAAGACATGAATTCACATAAGGTATACACACAAATTCACTCAAGGTATGAAGCATACATGTGAATACATGAATTTACTTAAGTTAGGAAGCACACATGTGCACACATCACATAATGCAAGAAGTATCCACATGAATTCACTAAGTCAAGAAGTATACACATTAATATATATGGATTTTCTTAGCATACATATAGCACATGAAGGATACACTTAAGGCATGAAACATACATGTAGCATGTGAACCATGAAGCAACAATATACACAAGTACACACAAAGCATTATATAAATTACTCACATAATGTGTGAAGTATAAATACAGATAGGGCATGAAGCCATATACATGTACACAAGGCAATAAATATATGTTAGACACTCAAAGGATGAGGTAGCACACTTAATTACACCCCAAACATAAAAGACATAAAGAAGTGCATAAGTACACATCAGAAGTGGAGAAATAAATACACATTAAATATTTAAGGCATGAAGCAAGAACAAGTACACATATGAAGATAATGCATTCAGTACACTGAGAGTAAGCATATAGTTCAAACCATCAATGTTTACTCATAAACTCATATCTTCTCAAATTATTCTCTTGTTTCTAGATCAATCAAAAATACACTTGAAAATATGAAGTATATGTAAAAATGTATAAAGACATAAAGCATACATCAAGTATACACATTGATGCATGAATACATGGAGCATACACATTGAAGACACAAAGTATACACATTGAAGACACGAAGCATACACATTGATGCAGGAAAAGACAAAGCATACACATTGATGTAGAAAAACACGAAGCATACACAAAGTATACACATTATTAAATTCAATTCTTAAATCGTGTATTAAGTAATTTGATTTCATATGCTTTCTATATTTCCTTTTGGCTAAGTTTGATTTGATATTACCTTACCCTAAGGAGAGAGGAGGTTGGAATATAATCCAAGGTGCTTAGAGACCACGTGATAGATTCCCTCAAAGTTTACAAATCCAAGCCCTCCCTTGGGACTTTTGCCCTCAAGGATTAGAGGGTTGCTGATCCCCACCCTCTCTTGGGAACCATCCTTTTGGAATTTAGACCACCATTCCTTGAATTGCTTCAACCTTCCTTCTTAATTAACAAGGCAATATGAGGATCTTAGCCATTCATCACTTATTTAATCATGTTTTCAGGCTTCAACATAATAGTTTGATCCTTTTTATTGACTCAAATTATTCATTAATTTGTATTTACCCTACAGGATGGCAATATCATTGCTCTGATAACACTTGTAATGTCCCCAAAGAATTTAGCATTAATATTTGGAGTAAAAATAAAGAATAAATAATGAATTAAGAATTTTGGCTATTTCCAACCATATTACAAGACTGATCATGTTATTACTTCCTGTCTTGAGAAGGGAGAAGACATTGGAGGCAAACCAAAGTGCTTAGAGATCATTAATAGACTCCCTCAAAGTTTACAGACTCAGCCTTTAATCTGTCTTGAGCTCAAACTCTCAAGGTTAAAGATGGGCTGGTCCCCACCCTATTTTGGGAGCTATCCTGTTGGATTTAGACTGCCCCTCTTTGGTGGCCTCTGCCTTCCATTCTCATGTCAGAAGCGATAATAGAATCAATTTATATATATATATATATATATATATATATATATATATATATATATATATATATATATATATATATATATAAACATGAATAATTTTGATCTCATTCATATTACATATATATATTGATATCTCATGCATTACAACTATACATACAAATGTATAAATCATAATATACATATATATGATTCTGATTTTATTATTACTTAATATTAATATATATGTTTGTACATTTATAATCTTAGTGTATATATATCTACATACATACATACATACATACATACATACATAATATATATATATATATATATATATATATATATATATATATATATATATATATATATATATATATATATATATATATAGTTCAGTATAATTAATTCTGATGTCATCATTATATAATACATACATAAACTATATTGAATCAGATATAATATTCTGTAAGCCAATACTTTCCATAGCTACATCATAGCCTTATTTTATATCACCCTATGCTTACAACACTGCCACTGACTTATTTAGAATATCTATTATATATAATTCTGATTACTATTTTATATATTTTAGATATATCATTAGATCTGACAGATATATAGTTCTGATCATTCTATATATATATATATATATATAACATATAAATACATATAGTATAATATAAGTAATTATGATTATATCAAAATATATATATGTATATAGGAAAGCCCATATTTGGATACCTTTCCCGTGATAGAAATATAATATAATTAATTACACTTTTGATTGTGGTTAGCAATCGGTTGCTCTTAGCAGAGCGATCCACGACGAGATTGTTATATATTCTATTCCCTATTTCCTAATAGCATTCTGTTATAATATTTTCAGTATCCTCTTATTGATTTCTTCCAGCCCTATTTATGACCCATTTCCTTCTAATCTCTTCCTTTAAGAGTATTTATTTATATATATTTTACAATATAAAATATAGATATTTCTAATTTCATTCTTATAGGCAAATACATATGTATCTATATAGTATATATTAATATATTAGCCCACATAAATGTTCTTCCATCCTTGATAGGATTCAGATGTAATATTACCAGTCATGCCAGTACTACAATTGATTTATTTCCTCTCTCTTCCTTGTGAAGAGAATCAAATATATATATATATATATATATAATTTATGCTTTTCTTTTATTACTGGACTTGTTCACTTCCTAGTCTAAGGCGACAGTATACTAAATGACCAACTAACAATATACAGATGTTCAATACTTGTATTATCAATGACTTCTTCCATTATATTAATGATACTGGGTGATGGCTATTAGGTAACCGCATATTAATTTCCAGATTCAATAATTGATCATCTTTAGATGCCAATTTAAGCACTATTCTCCATTTCCTATTTTTGCCTTCGTCCCTATGTTGCTATTACTGTTCAGATTGTGATATATATATTTTTCTTGAAATCTTGTTACAAGGTTCTGTTCAGTGTTCTTCTTAACTCTGTCGTAACTTCCATGTCCCCCTTCCTTCAATTAGACTGACGTCTTATATTCTTTCAATTAAGGGATGCGTCCCTAGCTGTAACTTCTATCGCTACCTTGTCTGAACCGGCGTCACCAATATGCCATTAAGGTTTGTTTGTTTATTATATTATTTCAATGCGTATGTGGATGATGCTTGCACTGATATGGTTTTGACGTGGAGAGTCAATGGTTGATAGTCTTATCAATATATTAATCGGGGTGGCTTACGTTATAGTTTACGGGAGCCAGTGCTCCATTAATTTATTTATTTATTGATCTAAAAATTATTATTAATTTGTTAATTAATAATTATCCATGCATTGTTGGTATTAATATAATTATTAGTTAATGATTATTTATTAATTAACCATAATTTAATGATCTATATGTGCATATATTTAATTGTTTATTTATTAGTCCCTGCCTTATAGGCAGGAGACTTATGTCTTCACTGCTTTTTCTTATTAATCTATGTTTTACGAAAGCTGGAACACATAGTTTAAACGTAAGTTACTATAAGTGTTTGGTAATTTTTTTATTAATGTCAATTTTTCATAATTTAGAACTGATTTTTGATTGGTCATTTCTATTTTTGCTAGTGGTTTAAAT
This sequence comes from Chamaecyparis obtusa, assembly GCA_027943335.1. Classification (NCBI taxonomy): domain Eukaryota; kingdom Viridiplantae; phylum Streptophyta; class Pinopsida; order Cupressales; family Cupressaceae; genus Chamaecyparis; species Chamaecyparis obtusa. The sequence continues at coordinate 318,084 of BSBK01002465.1, read as the reverse complement.
ATTATTTTGAAGAAAAATTAAAAAAAATTTACTGTCGTGGGGATGCAACTTGTTTGTTGGGCACGCTTCTCCAGACATATTAACTGGGTATTCAATGGAGGATGCTTCAAAAGGACGGGGCATAAATGCTATATCCTCTATCTCTTTAATTTCTCCTTAATTCTTGTCCTTCGCCTTCTGCTATTTTCTATATTAAGATCATTATTGTGTTCTTCTATATTTTATTCTTGGCATTTTGTTTGAGTTCTCGGTGGATGGTGTGTTCTTTGTGTTGATCTTGGGCTCTTATTCATCGTGGTGTTCATCCTGGGTTCTTGGTGTTTCATCTTCAAACTAATGTAATTTTATAGCATTTTTTCTTAAAATTTTTACAATGCACTTCCATTTTTTTTGCACTGTTACCTCTTTTTTTTCGACTGTTACTTCTTATGTTTTTGGGTTATTTTAATAAAATCTTCTATGTAAAATAGGAGCTCTTTATGGCTGCAAACCCTCACGCACAGCCACACGCAAACTAGCCTTCCTTAAGAAAGAGGGGCGAAATGCAAACAAACTAGCCTTCCTTCAGACCAGAGCATTTATAATGTAAACATGAAAAGAGAACCAGAACGTGGAGTACATGGACAACAGACAATTCATGAAAATCTGAATGTTCACTTAATACGTAGAAATATTCAAATAGATTTATGCACGGATATTTGAAAGATATGTTTATTGTAAACTCTATGTAACTGAGGTAACATATAATAAATATTTAGAGCTTAAGTATATACAGAAAAAAATCTATAGATAGTTTTTACAAACCTGGAAACGGGCCATCCATGCCCATCCATCTACACCTGGAAGATAAGTTAATTATAAACTCTCTGTAACTAAGGTAACATTTAATAAATATGTAGACAGCTTCTACAACCTGTGAATGGACCTTCCTATCCCATTCATTTACACTTGTAGTAAATTATATATGTTTATTATAAATCCTCTGTGCCTGAGGTAACATTTCAATTTTTAATGAATATGTAGAAAATAAAAAATAAATCTGTCGACAGATTCTGTAAATCTGGGCGGGCTTGAAAGTATCAAAATATGTCAATCTCATATGAAAGAAGTTCCTCGCTATGTAATTTGTATTACCCAATGCCATCATTGGTGACTGCTACAGCTTCAGTGATGAGAAATCCACTGCTAGTCGTTCTCTGAGAATAAAACTTGACATGGGCTAGCTGCGGAACATGAGTCAGTGCTCTGCATCTCGTCACAGGCGCTAAAACGACCCTATATTTTTCACAAATTAAGCATAAGCCTCATAAAATCCATTGCCATTGATAAAACGGTAAACTTAAGAAAGTGGGTGCCTGTGAGGAAGCTCGAAATTGGCAAATTTCAAGGGCGACAAAATATGGGGCTTTGAATCCTATTGCTCTGCACTAACTGGCTCGTCAGAGTTTGATTCCCCGTTGGGTTTGTCTTCCTGTGGAAGCTTTTGAGAGGCAAAGATTGAAATTTTCCTAAAATTTCCCCGAGAAGAAGTCTCAAGAAAATTGTCGTCGCATACAAGGTTCAGATAAAGTGATATGCTTTGTCTTGCATTCCATGCAGAAGACATATGGAAAGCTACAAATACAAATATACAGATACGTGTCATTTAAACTGCAAATACAAATATATAGATACGTGTCATTTTTAAGCTTTTCCCTCTTTTTGTGTCATTTACTTGTCTATTTTCGTCCATGTGTCCAAGGCACTGTATTTCTTCGACTAATGTTTCCAAGTCTCTATTTTTTTTTAATAGTTCATCCTTTGAAAACCGTGAAAATCCTAAAACATTTTCTATGTACTCTGGGTTTTCCGTGGCTTGTAACAAATGTTTTTTAGAAAAACAAGTGGTTTTCGTGAAAAAGAAAACTTGGCTACTGTTGCAGCTATTTAAGCAAGCATTGTAAAAGCGAAAAGCATTGCACTAGGGCCTAGAAACAGCCGTTTAAAACAAAAATGATGAAATTAACTTGTGCTGTTAATGAAGCTGGTCGACCCACTCATGCTTTTCCATTCTTAGCTTTTCTTTTTTGGATTGACCTACTTGCGATAAATTGTTTCTACTTCTGATGTTTCTGAGATTTCCTACTTGCAATTTTTTACAATCACATTTATATGTTTTCTGTTGCAATTTTTATAACCAAATTTTATATTGCAAAGGCATTTTTACATTGGCCTCGCATCCACTGATTCTAGCAGGGATTTCTTGCCCAACATGAGGGGCAAACGAAAGATTTTTTGATTAATTTTTATTGAATACAAAATGCTAGCATGCAGTTAGGGCAAGTGGCATTCTAAAAATGATTCACGTGCCTTGTCTCTGCTTCCACACTTTGCATGTCTACTTAGGTTAAATGTAGTACTGATGAAGTTCATAGTTATTTTTCATTTTGAAATCACTTTGCAACGGCCTGTAATCAGCATGTTTAAAAGCCAATGAATGGAAATTTAGTTTTCTTGTGTAAAAAATCCTTATCTTTTTATCTTCTAACTCAAAAGTTGTTCTATTCTTAGTTGCCACCATGGCAGAGAACTATTGTTGAGGGGCTTGCCTTAAACACCGATTAATCTGAGCTTCAGAAGCCAATCACGATTTAGTTTTAAAAAAAATTGTTTCCTCCTTCAAAGTTGAGTTGGTTAAGTTGCATGAATTTTATGTATAATAATAATCAAATAATATTTTTTATATTGTGATTGGATACCTTTGTGGTTGCAGATGGGCAGGGGTTTAATTTTAATGTTACTATGCAGGAGGCATCGACAATTGCTTACTCAAAAAGAATGCTAGGAAATAAAAATAAATATAAAAGAATACTAGGAAATAAAAATGCGTTATTGTAAATATTGTAAATGTTGATTGCAATTATTCATATTGAAAAGCACCAAATCCATGTTTAGTAGAGTTATATTTTATAGGAACACACAAAAGAGAACCCTGTATTTACTAGAGGTTTGGAACATGTTATATGCCTTCAGTCTTTTAAGCAAACTCTTGAAAAATCCTTATTGACTTCACTCCCAATTTGTTCAAACTAAAAGAGAAACTAGTGCAAACTGCAAGCGTTTTTCCTGTGTTTAAAAAAGCTGGATCACAGGACTCCAAACTCCACAAAATGACAGAATGTCGAAAGAGTGGCTATTCAAACCTTTAGTATGTAAATGTGACATGTGACTAGTAGAATATTTATGCTCCCAACCCCGATTTCTAACCACTCTCTATTTTTCACCTTCAATCCAAGCACAAAAAGTAGGTAATATCAAGAAAAATTTAAGTACATTGGAGTAGAGCAATTGGTTGGTAATAGAACTGAATACCCAACTCCAATCTCTTGATTTACAACTCAACCATTTGCTATCAACAATTGGTTACATATAGAACTGAATACCAAACTCCAATCTCCTGATTTACAACTCAACTGAGAAAATTACAACGAATATGAAGTGTTCAAAGATTGTAAAACACCAAGATCTTATGTTACCAATTGACAAGGATAAAACAGCCCACCCAATCCAAATCTCGTTAGTCATTGAAGAAATCATAAAAGATGAAATTTGGGAAATTCCAAATAGGTAAATTTCAAAGTCACCCGCCCAATTAACATTTCTTTGAAGAAATTGAAAAAACAAAACCCGAAAGTCAAAAATTACAAAGAGGAGAATAGAATCACCTGGGTGGACAAGAGAAAGGCAAGCAAATCAGGGCTAAAAAGGGGTGAGCCTAGCATGAAAGAGGAGTCGGTCACAAAGTAACTGCTGGTGCTTGAATTGGCAAGCGCAGGAGAGGCCATGGCAGCAGCCAAGTGCTTGACTAGACAAAGTCGAACATGGGAGTAGTTCTTGGGCTCTCAAGAGCTATTCTTGAAAGTTCAGGGCTCTCTCTAGTATAGCTACTATTGTATTGGTCTGAACTGTCTGGGCCAGGTCTTTGTGCAATATTATCAGCACTAGCTTATTTACTAGCTAGTCTACCCACAGAGGTAGAGATAGAAACATAAGAGAAAGCAGCATCTGGACAAATCCAATCAGCTAACCTCCTCAAGGTTCAAATCTATCTAAAAATGACCCAAAACCTATATGTAGCTCTGTTCTAAAGCATGAATGAGTTTGAGACACGAGTTCTCCTAGAACATTATCATGGAAATAAAGAAAACAAGTAAGAGAGAAAGCAGATAAAGAATCAAAACCAGCATATAGGAAATTGATTAAGGGTATGTTGGAGGAAGGAACAGAGCAATCAACAGAGTTACAGATATAAATCCAATAAACAAAACAGAAAACTCTTAGAGATTAAAAAGATACTTTTATATTAATTTCAAATTTATAGATTGTGCCAAGAGCAGTCAATATTCAGAATGTCATTTTTTTATGTTTCTGTAGAAGACCGAGCTTCAAAACATTCCCTTTTGTTTACAAAATATTCTACTTGTAGAAAGTTCTCAAATTGCCTGGATTACATCCGATTGATACAAAAAGTCAGAGAAAAACAAATATAAAATAAACTGCAATAAAAATAGTAGCTGGCGGATTGAAAAAAGGACTGGTCGCATGATCGCATGAATAAAATAATGGTCATGCGATCATGCGACAAGAGCATATTCCTTGAGTGCGGTAGGTAGGGCAGATGAGAGGATAGAGAGGTGACTAGATGCAGCAAGTACTGGTCACATGATCACATGAATAAAATAATGGTCATGCGATCATGCGACAGGTTCAAAAAGGGTTCACACGCAAGTAAAGAGGTCGCATGATCGCAAGAGTAGAAATCAAGCCTTGCGATCATGCGACAAGGCAAAGAACTCAATGTGGTCGCTAGGGTAGGTCAACGTCAGTGCAGAGAAGGCTGGTCACATGATCGCAAGAGAGGAGAGAGAAGCTTTGCGATCATGCGACAAGGCTTAAAGAAAGAGCTCAGGTAGGTGGGAAGAAAAAAGCAGGGAAGATTAATGTCTTTGCCCTGCTGGCAACCACGTCCACTAACAAAAACAACCATGCCTGATACAGGCTACATAAAGGAAATTGATTAAGGGTAGAAAAAAACCATACCTGATATAGTCTGCCTACACTATATCAGATAATGAATATAGAAATGGTAAACTCACAAAAGAAGAAATGTAAAATAGGGAAAACATGACTTTCATTCGAAATAGAAGGAAAATTGATGCGTAGCCACCATGACACAACCAAACTTACATGCAAGTTGCCACACGAAACCTACCTCAATTGACACGTACCCAGTGAGGATTTTCCTCAGATTGGAGAACATTTACAAGGCTTCCAACAACATGAGAGCTGTTTCTTACAATGTTTAGGGCATGACTCTACTAAATGAGGTAGTCAACACTATAATTAAAGAAGAAAAACTGCAGACAGAAATGGAGATTCATATATCTGAATATCAAACCAACAAATTTATATGATGAACAGAATGGAGCACAAAATAATGCAATTATTTATAAGTCCTCACCATCACAAGATGTCGATCCCAAAATTTAAATATACTGGCATTTACAGGAAGATATGTGGAATTAACGCCTTAGGTTTTGAACTCTAAGACTTTTTGTCACTGTTCTAGACAAAATTACAAGACAAAGATAATCTTATTTTTGATTTGCTAGCAAGAATCACTGTTATTGTTAATTGATAAAGTTTATGGTCTGTAGTTATTAAAGACACAAAGAATTAACTTCAAAATGATGATTAGGAACCAATAGTTAGCTTTCTTTTAATTAGTTATTCTATTGTAATATATCCCCAAATAGGGATCAACAATATCTCAAAAAATAGGGCACAGAAAATTCTGAATTTTTATTTTCATATAAGAAATTCTTCAACAAACTCAGATTTTCTTTCAGATTATTGAACTGATTTGTTTTCTAATATAGATAAATTTCTGAGTATTTCCAAGTATAGGAGAAATACAAAAAATCATGCTAAATCTGCCCAGAAACTTTAGAAATGATTCACATTGACTTGCTTTTATTTTTTCTGAGATGAATGTAACTAACAGTATGCAGATTTTGGCACAAATATCTCATAAACATCTTCAAACCCCAGCTGTCCTTGTCAAAAAACTTAAAAAATCAGAGCTAGGTATGCTCAACCTGATTCCACTTGTCCTTCTTGTTGCTTATCTTCAATGAAGCTCAGTAATATGAAGACACCCAGCTGTAGTTAACCCAAATATGAACCTGATGCTTGAATTTCAGATTAATTTAGGGTAAACCCAGACTAGTGCGATTGCTTGTGTATATGTATCTAATAGAGATTGCCAATATAGAGAGAACTGAGAGGCGAGAGTGTGTCTCTAGTAGAGGAGGTAGTAGCTTTTACTAGTGTAAGAAACACATGGCGTGTATTTGTGCTTTACCAAGTCAAAAACCATGCTTGCGATGAAGGATTTTAAAACTATATTTGCTATGTTCACATCATATTCATTTTCAACTGAATTCACGGTTCAAGACTGAGATTGGGAAAAGGAAACATTGGTTTATCAATTTTTTCCTTTCTGTTCAAATTCTTACTAGTTCCGATGCTTCTTTTCCATCCAAGGTTATGGTGACAGTTGACAAACAATGGATGAACACAAATAAAATATCTGATATGCATTTTTATTTCTTCTGATTAATTTAGGTTTACAGACAATGAATTTTTCTCTTTGGATTCTTGTATATGGGCTGCTAAAAGAGTGGAATGTAATATGTTATTAAATTGCAGTCACGCAGCTGCCTTTGGTCTTGGATAGGTGTGATCTCAAATTGATTTCAATCAAAGTGGACGGAAAAGAGGTGGAGGTATGGTTGCAGATTTTTTCTACTTGTCAGCATTTGTTTGAAAATGACTTAAATATGATGTTTTATGATTGGTGACTCTAGTTATTTCTAATGTATTTAGCAATTTCTAGTTCTCTCACTTACGAATTGTTATTTGGGACAACTTTTTTGTTACCCTCCCTTTAGGTTTCATGTTCACATGAATGGCATTGTTATAAACAATCTACATAATTGGCCTTTGCAAAGTATCCTAGATATGGACATATAAATCAATATCCAACTGTCCTCACATGTTTGGATTGCATAGAGATTATGATTTCTTGATTGTTTCACATGCCCTAATTCTTCGTTATGCCCAACATGAATAATAAAAGATAATGAACTTCAAAATAGAGGAGGATAGAAAGAATAGAGGAGATATCATGGAATTGTAAAGATAGGGGTTCCATATATACCATCTGTTGACATGTACTAAATTCCAAATGCTAAATGACAATCATATATATAGTTTTTCAAGGACAGTTTCAACTTGGTTTGAAACTGTTTCTTCCATATGTTACAAACTGCTTCTTGGATTATTAGCGTTCCTTGAATAGAGCTCTATCTAGAGTTTCTAAAATAGAGGACATTTTCCCTTTTCAATTTGGAGGATTTTAATAATTTTTTGGGGAATAATTTGGGAGTGCATATATCTGCCTTCTTCATAGTTTTTCTAAAATAATTAAGATTTCAGAGAGAGTTCCAACCATGTAAAACATATTACTGAATATTTAATAGCATTGAACACATTTTTTTGGGGGGGTGGATTCTGTTTGAAGACATTGGAAATGCATCTCTGATCCATTCTTTTTTTTCTTTAGCTTCTACAGCTTTTTAAATTTTTATGTTTGAAATTATGGTCTTTGGTAAGTTATGCTTCTTGTCTTGCTTGCTATGATGCATTGGTTTAATCATAAATTTAGTCAAGTCAACATTGATCTCCGTCTAGATATGGTTTCTGAAATAAATGACATTTTCCCTCTTACATTTTGGATGATTTTAATAGGTATTTTGAGAATCTCTTGTTGTTGCCAAGCCTTTTATGTGAGCTTAGATGTTAGCAATTATGGATCAATGAGATTTATGTTAGAGAACAACAATTACGAACTAGTAAAGTTTCAAAAGGTAGATAGAAAATGCATAAATATGTTTCCATAGCCGCGACTTACAAAGCTATAGAGTATTGAAACAAACAGATAGAAGTTAGAGAGGAAAATTGAAGGGTTTTAAATTTTACTTTATTAAATATTTTCCCTCAATGGCATAGAATATTGACAAGAAGAAGAGATAGAAGAATCATAGTCATTTTACTTGTGAGAGAATGTCATGCAACACAATACTCTGAATTAAAAAAAAAATCAGAAAACATATGATATATATTATGATATCAGGTTTTTTAAATTTTTACTTGCAATTTTAGATGTTTATGTGAAGAAATTAGTACATGCAAATTTGACCAAATATTAAAGATTAAGAAAGACAATTTGCATAATGTATGCTGAATTTTATCATGTTACCAAAGCATTATTGGTAAGAACTCCAGGTTAATAAATAGAACAACTGCTACCTGTGAGAGAGGGTTGCTACAATATTACAATGCCCTCACTTTAGTGATTGAAGTGTCATAGACATGTGTCAGGTTAAAAGGTGCTATACCCTAGTTTCTTTAATGATTATAGTGTTGAGCTACATCTATGGTAGAATACTGGTGTGCTATAATTTCAACTATGTTGTTTAGTTTTAGAATGTTCTAAGTTCTGACAATAGCAAACATATCTAATATTCACTAAAAACATCTAATTGTATTGCCATTACTAGTAACAAACACAGATGAATACCTAAGGCATTGTCTCTTGAAGCCCAATTGTACCAAGATCCAACTTAGTATTGATTTTCAATATAGATGAAGTGTTGTGCAGCTCAGATTGTTTCACAGTAAAACCAAAACAAAAATGATAAAATCCTTAGTCAAGTTCCCAACATAGCTTTACCTTCCATTCTGTCCTTTGGAAAGCCTTTGACAAAACTTGAGTAATTTGGAATTGTGGTGATGATAATAGCTTGACCTATCCATGTCATATGTCAAGATTATTTTCATCGAGCATGATCATCTAGAGATGCATGTGATGTCTAGAACTTGCACTAATTTAGAAACTCTATCTTGAAAGTTTGTTTTCTTTAGAAAAGTAAATGCACTAGTACTTGGACTTGATCTATGCCTTAAAAAAAATGCTTTGCACCTAACATATATCTTTGTTATTGAATCGTAGGTGTTTGTAGGGATTTACAAAGCTAAAGTGAGAGTTGTGAAGATAAAATTCACCTTTTCTTCAGCAATATAGGTATTCTTGAAATAAATCTTCTGACTTTAGTCTTTAACATTATCACTCCATTTAAGACATGTTTATTGCATATGGCATTTGCATTGATACATGCTGGATTATGTATTTCTATTTTCAAGCATAGTTGTTTTTGTCCACGTATATTAAAACTGCTCCTCATACAAATTGATTTCCCTTGATCACTCAATCAAGCAATACGTATCCAATACAAATTGATTTCTCTTCATCACTCAATCAAGCAATACATCTCCAAATGCTTTGCAAAAAAAAACAAAAACAAATGTTAGATAGTGCAATTATAGTGGAAACATACAGAACAAAAGACAATGTACAGAACATATCAATTGACGAGGCTTTGGACAATGTCCAATGCTTTCGAATTGATACATTCAACTTTACCATTGGTGATTTCTTATTTGATGTTGTTCGTGTATTGCTTCATTGCCGCTATACATGCAATGAACTTCTCAATGGTCTTGTTACCCACTTCTTACATTGCCTTCATACAAGGTGTGATTTAGCTTTAAACTCATTCAATCACGAGTTACATCCATCAATACTTTACGATCTGCATGGAATTAATGACAAGGCCACATACTTACATAGGATGAGGCTTTCCACAACAGAAAATAACACAAAAGGCAAAACTAGTCTTTGGGGTGACACGTTTTGTATCCATTGGCTGGCTCGTTGGTTGAACATATCTATATGCATTTGGTCTCTTACAAGAAAGAAACCATATTTGCATTTCACTAACGATGCTTCTCATTTTGAAATATCCATTCTTTTTCATGATGCCAATCCATTAGCTGGACACTATGAGCCTATCTTCTCAAGAATAAGCACCTCTAATAGAATACAAATTATGAAACCACCTTTGTTAAATGTTCCTTGTGAAATCACAAACATATCCACCATAATAGCAGCAGAACTTGATCAAGTAGGCCTTCAACAATTGCCTGCATTTGTCACTTAATGTGTTGAAAGCATGTTCGCTGCTATAGCTGCCTTGATTGATACTCAGTTTGTTGCACTTGCTTTACGACTATTCATGGCCCAGTCATTGGCCAATGCATTGGCAGTGCAACATACATTTGCTTTGCGTTGCTTCAACATACTTCACCACCCTACAATGCCAAACAGCCAGTTGCTCTTACAACAACAAACACTAATTAGCAAGATGGGAATGCCATATGTTTGCACCAATCTAGAAGGTTCTGAATTTTGCTTGTTATGGATTTCATACATATTTCAAACAACTATATACATATGGAAAATAGTTCCCCAGACTAAAGTAGAAGTCCTATGCAATTGCATTCAACCCAAACAGCACATAAACTTATTCTGTTATGAGAACAATTCTGACCACTGCCACTACGAGCCATTGCAAGAAAAAAAACATTTGTCAGATGAAGTTCTTAAGCAAAGACATGCCTTGTTGCAAGTCAATGAAAATGCATTTGTAACCAAAGAGAAAATACCCTTTACAGAAAAAAGTTCAACAATTAAACAAAATAGAATTCTCCCTACCAAAAGGAAAAATACACAATGTTCATTATGCTCTCTAAAAGCAGCAATCTGCAACAAAGGCCATCTCTTGTCAAACACTGACCATCAAACAAATACTCAAGAAAATAATATTACGCATCAAACAACAACATTTGCAAAGCCAAAGACAAGATATGTATTGCGAAAAGAAAGAACAACACACAACTCACAAAACCATACAAATGCTATTGCAACCAACAATACAAACCAAAAATCTATTAAGCAATACCTATTAGCTATTAATGATACACCTACTCAAGTTTGTGAAATTTGTGAAATGTTGTCTTTCCATAAATAGATTTACAAGGTAAATCATGTATTTGTTAATGCTTTCTCTTTGCTTTCCACTGCAACTAATAAAAAAAAATTGCGGTGGGCCAACCAATCTGCAAATGATGTCTTCAAGCTGTTAGGCTTGGAAAATTGCCCATGTTTGCTGCACCATGGAACATAAGATGCAATAAACATATAGATATTGTCCATTCCTTGACTAGCCTAGAAGAAAGACTAGTATCCCTGCGTATTTCTTTTGCACAAATTAGACAATTAGGATACAAGAGAGCACAATATGGTTTAAATGGTACAATAATCAATGTTCCTATCAATTTTGATAGAGTTCAATAGGCATTGCCTAGACATATAGACGAAACCCAAAAAATTGCAATCAGATTGAAACGTAAACTTGAATACAAAAATGCATACACACAAGGCAACATTAGGCCTGCTTTAGTGATGAATGCTTTAAAATTTCTATCTAAAACACCATTGTATACAAAAGAACATATCACGATAAATAAAGATTGGCAGACCCTAATACAAAAAACACATGAACAAATGAAAATAGACATTGACACAGATATAGACACAGACTCTGATACTGACATGCAAAGAGATTTGTATCAACATCACGAAGAGCCCATAACAGAATCGCTTATACATTGGTTTAATGAGTCACATTCAATCAAAGACCTTGATGCAACCATTATTGAAATTGCACCATCTAAAGGATTTAAACCTCTAGGATTTTCCAGGATAGCTATTCAGAAGAAATGAATTTCCCAACACTATTTTATGGCTCTGCACGACCTAAAGATATCACTAAAAGATTTAGCTATAAGAAACTAGTCAAGTGGGAGCTCATGCATAAAGACAATGACTTTTCGACACATATAACAAATATATTTTTCAAAGCTATTAAAATTATTATCCATCAAATATCCTCGCTAGCATGGATTTGTATAAGAAAAGCTGAATTGAAAGGTCAAAAATTGGTTTCAAGAGATGTGCAACATCCTGCAAATCTAGAAAAAATATTGAAGTCCCCGTTAGGTTTTAGGTCACTAAGGAGTGTTCGAACATCTCCTGACTATCTAGAAAACAATAGGAAAAACATATTTGCAATGATATGGCAACTAGGCCCTCCAACTTTCTTTGTCACACTAACAAGTGCTAAACACTTTTGGGAGCCATTGTGCAAAGCATTGCAACATATATCAAGTACGCAACATGACAAACACAATGAAACTATAGAGGACAAAGACATAGACTTTGAAATAAGGAAAAATCCTGTCCTTTGCAGTCGCTATTTCAATCATAGGATTGATGCATTTTGAAAGATGATGCTAAAAATGAAGAGTTATTTGGTAAAGTATCTGACTACTTTTTCGTTACAAAATTCCAGAACCGAGGCAATGAACACACACATTTCATGTTATGGATAGAAAGTGCACCTATATATGGACATTGCAAGAACATTGATATAGAAAATTTCGTTGACAAATACATCTCATGTGACTCTACATTACTGGACACAAATCTAATCAAGATGCAGACACATCACCATACAAAAACATGCAAAAAATACAAAACATCCAGTTGCCGATTTAGCTTTCCCTTGCCTCCCATGAGGCAAAAAATGATTTTAGAACCTTCACAAAATAGAAGCCCTGCAATCAAGGATAGGGCAAAACTATTCTTCAACCAACTAGGAAAAAAAACACTACACAAAAGAAGTTACATTTGACAATTTCTTGAACGAATTCGATATTGACGAAGAAAACTACATAGCAATGTTACAAGCAACATTGTCACGAAGAATTGTCTTCTTGAAAAGAGAACCTTTCGATGTTTGGATAAATTCATTTGCTAAAAAGGTGCCAAAACTATGGTATGCAAACACTGATACATAATTTATATTAGATGCATATGCCACTGCATCTTACTGTAGTTCATACATGACAAAGCAAGATAGAACATTGTCTCTTGCATTCCGTGAAATATGTCAGCAATGTACTTACGCATACAATGACAAGATACATTTCATATGAAAACTAGGAAACACATTGCTAAACTATCAACAAATGTCTAGTTGCCAAGCAGTTCACATTGCTCTTTCCTTGCCATTACGGAAAAGTTCCCGAAGAACCATTTTTATCAATACAGGACCTCCCGAAAATAGAATCTTGATGTTAAAGAAACCAAAACTATTGGCAAAGGAGAAAGAAGACTCTAAGAACATAATGTATGCCTCTGCGATAGACAAATACATTCAATGCCCACAACAGTATGAAAACTTGTCCCTCGCAGAATACACTGCTTTTTACTCAAACAATTCGTTAACATCACAAAAAAGAAGGGCAAAGCCACTGATTGTACGCTTTGTAAGATATAATCTACATAAAGACCCAGAAAATTACTATAGAGAACAACTTATGCTTTATGTTCCCTTTAGAGATAATGAACAATCCTTGTTACAAGGACACAAAACATGGAGTTCGGCATTCAATGCAAACAAGTTGCAAATTGAACATGTCGCTAAAATGTTCACAGCACAAACATCTAGTACATGGGGTGACATTGAACTAGCCGCAACAAAAGCTACTAATGATGTCCATCCAACAATAGACCTTGACAATGACAATGACATTGAACAGCACCAAAGCGAAACAAAATTAGAAAAATATGACATCATAAATGACCTAAAACATGTTAAATATGCAAAAAAAAAGCAAGATATTCCTCACTCACTATTCACAGAAATAGCTCACCCATTCTTGCTCAATAACCAAGAATATTTCATGTTGCGCAGACAATTAAACGAAGAACAACAATCAATAGTCAAAGAGGTGTTAATGACAAAGAGACTTGTGTATGCACCCTAAAATGGTCGCCTAGACTTTGGGCCCCATTTATTCAATTTGTCAAATATCAATTTCTTGAATCAATGCTTTGCAATTTTCAAATCAATTCCTTGATCAAATCGCAATTAAATCAATAATTCAAATATTTCTAAGGTTTGATCATTTCATCAATAATTTTATTTAATTAAAAGAAATATTCTCTTTTAAATAAATAAAATAAGCTTATTTAATTAAAAGAAATATCTTAAATAAAATAATCTTATTTAATTAAAACCCCTTTTAATTGAATGATTTTATCTTATTTAATTAAATATTCCTCTTTTTATTAAATAAACTTATCTTATTTATTTAAAAGATAATTCCTCTTTTAAATAAATAAAATCCCCACTTAAAGAAAAATCTATGATGGAAAAGGAAATAAATCAAATAAAAATAAAACAAAAATCCTTTTCCTGATTCTTTCAATAATTTTATTTAATTGAAAGAAATATCTTTTAAAATGAAATAAATTTATTTAATTAAAATATTTTTTAATTAAATGATTTTATCTTATGATATATCTCTTTTAATTAAATAATGTTATCTTATTTAATTAATAGAGAATCATTCTTTTAAATAAATTAAAAATTCTCTTAAAGCTCTTTGTGATGTAAAAAGGGAAATAAATAATTATAAATAAATAAAATCCCTTTTCTCTCCACACTTTCTAAAAATGAGCTTTATTTCCCCTTTTTAGATTTATCCCACATTGCTCTTGAGGATGCATTCTCTTCCACATTTTCCTATATAAGGAGCCCTCTCCTTCTCATTTCAGATCCCAGAATTTTCATGTTATTGTTATACTACAGGCTTGGAGAGCAATCTCGGAAGAAGCTTGTTGAGCACATTTGGAGCTTGGATATTTGAGACTTCTTTCTTCTTGTCTTCTTCTCTCATGCCTTATGGCAATCCATATTTTAGATTAATATTGCATTCACATAATAGTTTAAATTCATGTTTCTTTTCATAGATTAACATTGTATAAGCATTCATTTCAATAGAATAGTTTATTTCTTGCATTGTTATCATCTAGAATAGTTTCATTTGCATGCAATAACTTGATGATCATGGAGATTAGCATGCTTTCTATTCATCTTTGAATCTCTCATTTCTTGGTGTACTTCCATGGGCATAACTAGGTCAATCTGAGGGCCTCATATACAAACCCCTGCACTCCACGAATAGAGAGCTGTGAATCACTGTTTGAGACCTCATTCTTGAGTGTTCTTGAATGTAATGATTCACAGAAGTGTGACTACTTTTTAGCACACTTTTTTGGCGCCCACCATGGGGTAGAAAAGATTAATTTTTAGCCTCATTCTTGATTGGTTTTTCAATTTTAGTGTTGGTTCCAGGCCTTGTACGGCCATGTATAGATAGGAAACCCTATAATATAGTAATGGCTGGATATAATTATGAATCATATTTCTCATGCTTTTGGTTTGGTTCATTTTTATAAAGAAATGAATAAGTTATGATCATTTTGGTGAAAGTGGGTATTTGCAGATTTGAGATTCTCTGAATACAGTCAGATTGAAACGTCTAGTATGGACAAAGTATGAAGAATCATGACCTATAATAATATTCATTAGAAAGATACATTAATTATCTTTCATTTCTTTTTTGTTTGAGTCATTTTTATTCATATTTGTGAAAGTTACGGGCATTTGAGTGAAAACTGGTTTTTAACAATCTGCATTGGAGTTGCAGGAAATGATTTTCTCTTAGAAAATAATTTATGAATGGAAAAAATAAATGGCTTACATAATTGAAAAATAGATTCAATAATAGTTGTTTTGAAATTTATTTGGTTTCATTTGGAATCATTTTGAGAAAGATATGTGATTCTCTAGACAGGGTTTGGTGTTTTAAATCTGATTTATGACAGAAAAATTATAGTCTAAAAATGTTATTGGTTGAGGAACCAAATGGAATCAAAAGACTTTATAATTTTGGGAAATGGTAGTTCTTGATGTTGGCTAAAAACTTCATTGTTTCTAGAAATTTTAATATTGTGATTTTATGGGTCAAATAAATCAATCTTTAAAGACTATCTTGAAGACAACAATGTTAAATCAAACTCCTAACAATTGATTTTCATATCTAACCATCTTAGGGTTTTTTTTTCAGATGTGTGTTAAATGCTGGAGTGCAGATCTTTGGACCTAAGGTGAGTTCTTAAAATCTCTATAACACTTGGTTTGGGCATAAAATCAATCTCTCATGTGTTTGGCTTGAGTGTTACATGCTTTCATAGAACACATTTTTTATGCTCTTAATGAGAAATGAATGAACATAGATTTGCTTTTATACAAGTTTGTGTTTAAGTGAATGCTTGTGTTTAAACATTAAGTAATTCTTGGTTTGAAATATCAAAACATCTCATTGAGTAATCTAGGGCATGGATTCATTCCTAGTTTACATGAAGGGTTAAATGCACCACTTTGTGGACTCACTTCATGTTTACTTGGAAAGTTAAATATTCCATGATTCAAACCCTCTTGCACTTATGAGTAGTATTGATTAGCAGTCTTAGATTACTTGTGATTGATCTAGATTGCTATCTTGAGCTATTGGACTTGCTAATCCGCTGGCCCTTCGTTTCCGCTCTGTGGTTGCAATCTTAGCGCCACATTAAAGGGGAGGGGTCTATAGGAAAGAAGCATTAATTGTTCCACTAGGCAACCCTTTTGTGCTTTTTGGAACTCACTTGTTTTCTAGGTTGTGGACTCGTTTGTAGCTTATGTGGGGTGTTAAGTGTTCCACCTTGTGGACTCACCTCATATTTGCTTTAAGTGTTAACTGTTCCACCTTTAGTGCTTTTCAATACTTTTTGATAGAGAATTACTTACTTTTCATTTTTTTAGAAGGCTTGCTTGGGGATTTCATCACCTCAAGGGATGACCTTAACTCCCGTGTTTCGGTGGAGTATAAATATCAGGAGGTGAATCCAAAGACACCTCTCTTGGGAATGAGTTAGATTTCACTCTTGGCTAAGCCTCAAAGAACTTTATACCTTTGAGAAGTGAAGGAGGAGATTTGGGTTACCATCTCCCCCCGGCTGTGTGATTTTTGATTCTTCTCATCTATGGATTTGGGCCTCATGTACCTTACGTATATTGAGGAAACCCTTTAGAAAAGCCATGTATATCCTTGTAGATAGCTTGCTAGGATTTTGTTGTGTTCTGAGTGCCTGCTAAAACCTATCCAAGAACATACACAAGTAGAATCTTTAAGGAGTAGCATACTAAGTCACTATTCATGTTCATGTGCAAGGTTGCTTTGCCCCTTGCTCATTGTTTGAAGACAACTACTTGCTTGAACTCCTTGATTGCTGTCTTATGTGCCTGATCAATGATAAAAATCTGTTGATATACTTGCTTGATCTTTTAAAACAAACAGCACTGAGTTCCTGAGTTGAAACACCAACCTTTTTACAGCTTGCTCAGTTTTCTACCCTATCATGAGAGGCTTGTCTTGACTCTAAATTTCTAGGTTTTTCCCTCTAGGGATAGCATCATTTGGTTTACAAAGTCACCTTGGAAATAATTTTCAAGTTAAACGACTATTCTTGGTGAGAAAGTTTATCTCTAGAATTGTTAGCCACATTCTTGGAGAATTTTAGTACTTTTTTTGTCCAAACCATTTCCATCAAATTCAATTTCAATTATATTTTGGCCTAGTCCAACCTCCTGATTCAAAAGTGCAAGGGTAGTCACCCTTTGATTTGAAGCACCTCTTTGATAGTGTTGGTAACACCTTTTGCAATTTCTATCTTACCATCTCTCTTTTGACATTAGAGAACTTTGATTATCCTAGTTTGGTGCTCATATTTTGTGAGGTCATCTTATCACCAAGCGTCTTCTATTCTTAGTCTTCCTTGGTTAGTCCAGGTCAGATCCTAGGTGTTGTCATGTTGCTCAACATCCAAAAAAACGTTAATGGTATCAATTACACAAGATGACTCTTGGTCTTCTTCTTTCTTCTTCCCTTCCCATGTTTTTTTCTAAAGTCTTCTCTTCACATGGGGTATTCTTCTCGTCTTCCTAATTCTTTTCCTCTTACTATCTAGTCTATTTTCTTCTATTTCATCTCTTTTGTCGCTTCCATGGTTGATTCTTCTTCTTCCAAAACCATGAATTACAAATATCTTGCTATGGAACCTCTTTTAAAAATGGATGATCTTGATCTCCTTGCTCAATTTGAAGAGCATTATTCCTCAAAAACTCTTATGGGTGGAAAATTTATGGCAAAAATAGAGGAAAAATCAATTAAATCAAGTGCCTTTGCTAGAATTATCAACATGATCCTATCACAACCTCCTTCTTCCAAAAGTCTTTCATCTTCTAAATCTTCCAAATCTTATCATGACTCTTCTAAACACTATTCACATTATTCATCTTCCAAATCTTATCATGAATATTCTAAACATTATTCAAATTCCTCATTATCTAAGTCTTCTTCTTCCACCAGGTCTTCACCTTCCTCTTCTTCACGATCTCATTCCTCTTCTACTTCTCCCAAGAGTCTTACTCCTTATCTCAAGACATACCATGATGAGCAATATGATAGCCCTTGTGATACCTCTTCCATGAAGAGTGACATGCCCATCTTTGATGACTATGATGACTATGATGACTATGATGATGGACAATGTAATGATACCTATGAAACCCCTATTCCTAAGAGTCCTCCTCATCGTGTGCTCGTGCTTACTGGAAAGGGGTCGTCACATTGGATAGATTGTGATGGTGATCCATATGACTCTGATTTTGAAAGAGACTTTGATGATTTCTATGAACAATACCTAGATGATACATCTACTTCACTTGAGGAAGAGAAAGCTCAGCGCGTTGATTATAAACGTAAATACTATAAGAATCTTTCCTCTAAGAAATCTCATGTTGAAAATAAAAATCACACTTTTGAGAAAGATCATGTTAATGATGGACCTTTGTCTTGTGATGGTTCCCTTCCATCCCCTACTTCCTCCAATACCCATACATTTCCTAAAGCTTCCGAATCTTCTAAATATTTCACAAATTCTTCATCCAACAAAGATCCTAATGCTTTTCATGCGGTTCCCTATAGTTATCCTCAAGGGCCACCTCTTAAAGATACTCAAGCTAACCCTCACTTGGCTGCAAATACTTCTGATAATGCTAAATCTAAAGAGCCTAAGCCTTTATGCGCTATAATGCCTACTTCAACTATTCCTTCACCATCTCTACCAAAGTCTTCCATACAACTCCAACCTACTTCCTTGTCCTTAGAAGTGGCTTCATGTCAAGAGGAATCTAAAATTGATACATAAAAGAATATAAAGAAAGATCAAGATCAAGAACCCTCCATGTCATCCACTCCTTTTCATAATGTTCTCTATTTGTGTCATGGTTCTTTTGATCCTTTACACCCTTCCTCATTTATTCCACCATGTCTTAAGTCTTCTCTGAAGCAAGATCAAGCTACTACCCACACAATTGAGCTTATTGATAATGAAAATAACCTTACCACACTTGCACTTTCCAAAGATGATACTTCCATTAAGGTTATTAAAAATGGTGTTGTTACTTCTGATGTTAAGCCTATTCAAGAGACAAATTCTACACTTGTGCTATCCAAAGATCCTTGTCAAGATAAAAGTTTTCCATCTTCTTGTTCTACCATTCCATGTTCACTTCCGCTTTCTACTCTTCCCAAGTCTTCGCAAGCTTTGAATGATCCTATCAAAGAAAATGCTGTTATTCAAGATGTCTAGGATCCTATTGAAAATTCTAATGCTCACTCTGAAGATGTTGATATCCTTGGTTTTTATATAGATGCTGATGAAGTTATTGATTATCCGTTTGCATCTTCCAGTTCCATCCTTGGACCTCTTCCACCACTACTAAGGACTTTCCGTCTTCCTTCCATATTGGGTCCTTATGTCCCTTCATTCTCCCCTCCTAACTCTCCTAATTCGTCATCTATCTTAGGTCCTTATGTCCCTCCATCTCCTATCTTTCCTCAAGATCAACATAGGTGCATACCTTTGAATCCTTTTCATCCATCCACCCATCTACACCAATCATATTATCCTTCTTCTTCCAAACGTCCCAAGTCTTTTGGAAGTAACTTGAATGTTCAATATAAGAAAAAGAAACAATACAAGAATCCATCAAAGAAAGAAGATCACCATGTCTCCTCTAATTGACATGGGGGCGTAAAGTCAAAGGAGATATCTAAGAAAAAAACTACAAGACAAGTATGGGTTCCAAAATCCATCATTCAAGATATTCTCTCTAAGTCATCAAAAGGAAATAAAAATCCTAAGGCTATATGGATTCCAAAGTCTCTCGTAAGAGAGTCTCATGTTGAACAAAAAGTGAAGTTGACATTCAAGCTTTCCAAGACTTCCACCTCATATTCTTCCAAAAACATTCTTCCATTCCATGCACCTGAACCGCAACCTCTACTAAACATTCACCATATTCCTTCACGTATTCCTTCATTCAAGTTTCCTTCATCCTCTCGCCACCCTCCAAGGCATGCATCGATGTTGATCTTTCTTTCCTTTCCATCTACTCTTTCACAATCCTTCCATTCATTATTCCCTTGCCTTTGATCATTTTTCCTTCTTTGCATATTCCTCCTATCTTCCAACTCCACTCACTTTACATAACACCATATCCTCCATTTTTCTCTTCCATCTTTCTTTCCCTATCAGCATCTTTGAGCATATAATTTTGAATCCTTGGCATATCATGGTTTATTCTTTCAAGGAGCATTATCTAAAAGCTTGCCTTCTTCCAAAAATTATAAAATTCAAAAAAAAAAAATGAAAAAAGAAAAAAAAATGAAAAAATTGAAAATGTGCCTTGGTGAAAACCTGGAAACAGGTGCCTTGGTAGCAAAAGTAAAGAGAAATAAATTCATCCTATGGTGAAAACCACTCCCTTGTGGCACCTTGGATAAGTACCATGATGAAAACTTGGCAATCAGGCATCATGCATAGTTCTTCTACATATCTCATCCATTCCGTCTTCTCTCTTTGATCTTGACAAGGTTGATCTATACACGTACATTTGGCTATCTCGGGAGCAGTATTACGATGATCCTACTTTCATTTCTTTCATGTCTAGCCTTCATATCTATTTTCCTCCATTCATTCTAGCCTTTCACTATCCTTTTCCCCTTTGGTCTTGATCTAATAAAAAAGAGTAAAACACGATGCTATGAAGACTCTTGACCTGTCTACTCCTTTGGACTGCATCCTTTCCTTCTTTTGCATTCCACTTCTATGACTTATCCTATGCTGACCTTTCATTGCTTGTCCAAATGCACTTTACATGATAATTTTTCCCTAGTTTGGGTACTCTTGAGGCGTTTGTCCTTGAGGATTTCTTCCCTCCATTCTTCTTCATTCCCTAGTCTTTCATCTCTCCCGTCAGCTTGCTACTCCCTCTTGTCCTCCACCTTACTAGACTTTGGGACTACACGATCTGATATTGCTTGGGAGTTTGATACCCATTCTGTGTGGGGGCATCCTTTGTACATATTTATTGATCTTGAAAAAATACCAAAAACATTCATATATGATGCTGAAAAAAATTCTAAAAATTAGAAAATGTCCTAAAAAAATGATCATCTTAGTGAAAACCTAACAATAGGTGCTTTGATGTATCTCAAAAAAATTATATATTCCAAAAATACCAAAAAAATAAAAAATTCAAAAAATTCAAAAAAAATAGAAAAAGTGCCTTGGTGAAAACTTGGAAACAGGTGCCTTGGTAGCAAAAATACAAAAAAATTATAAAAAGTCCTGAACAAATTCTTCCAAGTGGTGAAAACCTAGAAATGGGTGCTACTTGAGGCCTTTGCACCCCTATTTCTTAGCATGCGTCCTCGACACTTAGCCTTTCTCCAGCATACCTTGCCCTTGTTGCCTTGGTTTGGAATTGGTCTTTGTCTTTGTCTAGGGGGCATCACTGTGTTAGCTTTGGTCTCTTGGATATGCTTGTCTTTAGGACACCTCGCAAACGGTCTTTTTCAACACCAACCCAATTGTGTTTTTCAACACAACCCCCGACATCGAGTGTTTTTCAACACTTATCAGTTTGGTCTTATCCAATTTGGTCATGTGATCTCATGATGAAGGGTGCTCCCCTTAATACCACAAACACATAACAGAAATAGAGAAACAACAACAATAATATGTAAGAACAGAAAATTGGCTTCTTATTATCTCCACAAATGTGGAATTACAAACTTTCAGAATTACAATATGCAAAGCCACATGGGCATTCTCTTACAATATTCTGTAGGACAAAGCCTCGAATCAATACCCAGATCTACTACCCAGAACTGCCCTAGACAACACTACGGGCCTTCTTTATATAGGCAATTTCCACCGCCTGAGAAGGTTCTAGAAATTTAGCCCTAAGGGCCGACCAAACTTAGAATCATTTTATTTTTCAATTTATTACATCAAAGTCAGCTCAAAATAACTTTTGAAACCCGAACATAAATTTTGAAGGAAAATTATTTTCTACCATTTCAAGTGACCCGACTTCCGGAGACCATAAGTCATCACCAGTTGACCTGATTGACTATTATAACCCCATTTCAGAAATGCCACGAAGCACCCTACAGGCTTGACTCACGTAAAGCGCCTATCACCTAATTTTTTGACCTCATCCGGGGCCTCTAAAGCCTTCAAAACTGAGTTCAAAGTTTCTGTACCCTGCTGCCAATACCAAAAATCTTCAATATCTTCAAAACTAGACCTGATCTAGCCATGAAACTTTGCTGGCAGGCTGATATGACTGAGATGAACCTCCACATGTAAAATCAGAACATTCCAAGATCGTAAGACCAACTTACTAAAAATAGCAAGTTTCCATAAATAGCAACTCTGCACAAGATAGCCCTTATTGAATACAAAAACAAAAAACATTTTTGGGTGATGCAAGATTGCTCTTACACCCAGGATGCTCCTGCTTCAGACACCCGGGGTAATTTGAGAAGTGACCCTGTCACGACTCAGGTGTGTAGAGGAAAACTAAGATGGTTAACCTCCTCCTTTGTTAGCCATGATGAATCTTCAACAGGTCATCCTTTCCATTTAACCAAATACTCTTCATATGTCCTATTCCTTGTGCTTCTGCCAACACGACTGTCCAGTATGTCTTCAATCTCCTTGGTATCTAAACTACTTGCTGGAATACTCCACTGTGCTGCTGCAACCTCATCTTCAAGACCTCCTTCATGATACTCTGTCAAATCTGAAATGTTAAACACTGGTGAAATATTCAGCTCACTAGGCAATTCTACCTCATATGCATTTCCTGAATCATACTTCTTCAATATCTTACATGGTCCAAACTTCTTCATTTTTAGCTTGTTATATGTACCAACCGAAAATTGCTCATTCCACAAATGAACCATGACTTCATCTCCAACCTGAAATTCCTTATGCCTCCTTTTCTCGTCTGCCTTAGCCTTATACTGCGCATTCATCTTGGTAATATGCTTCCTCACCTCCTCATGGATGTTCTTCAAGTGTTCTACAAAATCTTCAGCTTCAGCACTACTTATTTCTCCTTTATCTATCTTTCTCAATTCAGATGCATTTCTTGGACTACTTCCATATACAATCGGGAATGGTGATTTACCAGTACTCCAATTGACAGAATTATTGTATGCAAATTCTGCCTGTGGTAAAATCAAATCCCATCCTGTTGGCTTATCTCCAACCAAACATCTCAGCAGATTTTCCAAACTTCTATTCACCACCTCTGTCTTTCCATCAATCTGTGGATGATGTGATGAACTGAACTTCAAATCTATCTTCAACTTCTTCCACAATGTCTGCTAGAAATATCCAACAAACTTAGTATCTCGATCTGAAACTATGGTCTTTGACAAACCATGTACTCTCACCACTTCTCTGAAAAACAATCCTGCTACATGAACAACATCATTAGTCTTCTTGCAGGGAATGAAATGTGTCATCTTTGAAAATCTGTCAACCACCACAAAAATTGAATCATGTCCCCGCTGAGTTCTCGGTAAACCAAGAACAAAGTCCATACTGATATCCTCCCAAAGCTTCTCTGGTATAGGTAATGGTTGATACAACCCTATATTCTACTTCACTCCTTTCGCCATCTGACATACTCTGCAACTCTGTACAAACTTCTTCACATCTTGCTGCAATTGTGGCCAATAATAATTCTCACCAACCAAAGCAAGGGTTTTATCATGACCAAAATGTCCAGCCAATCCTCCACTATGCTTCTCCTTGATGAGAATCTCCCTCATAGAACTTCATGGAATGCACAACTGACTCCCTCTGAATAGCATATCATCTTGGATGATAAAATCCAGCCATTTCATCCTATCTAGAGTAACAGGTTCTGTACAAGCTTTTCAAGCTTCACCAAAATCAGGATCCTCTGTATACAAATTCTTGAGTTCCTTGAACCCAACCACCTCAATCTGCATCTCTGTCAGCAATAGTTGCCTTCTGCTAAGAGCATCTGCAACCCTGCTAGACTTTCCACTTCTGTGTTTCAAAATAAATGTATAACTCTGCAAAAACTCAACCTATTTCAAATGCCTTTGATTCAACTTTCTTTGACTGTTCAAATATTGCAAAGCTTGATGATCAGTATACAAAACAAACTCCTTAAGAAGCAGATAGTGCCTCCACTTTTTCAATGCTTGAACTATAGCATAAAATTTCTGATCATAAACAAAATATTTTCTCTTGGCACCATTTAACTTCTCACTGAAATAAGCAACAGGTTTACCTTCTTGGCTCATAACAGCTCCTATTGCAGTACCACTAGCATCACAATCTACTTGAAACGTCTTATTAAAATTTGGAAGTGCTAAAACAGGTTGTTCTGTAACTTTTTGTTTCAACAATTGAAAACTCTTTTCTGCCCCATTAGTCCACTTAAACTCTTTTCTATCTCCTCTCATTGTTTCAATCAAGGGTCCACAAATACTGCTAAAATTTCTGATAAAATTTCTATAAAAGCTAGCCAAACCATGAAAAGATCTTACCTCAGTAGCACTCCTTGGAGTAGGCCATTCAATGATAGCCTGTACCTTCTCTAAGTCCATTTTTAGACCTTCTATTGAAACTACAAATCCCAAATACACTAACTCTTTCTTCACAAAATTGCACTTCTTCAAATTAATCAACAATTTCTCATCTCTCAACTTCTCAAACACCATACGAATATGCATCATATGTTCCTCCAATGTCTTGCTAAAAATCAAAATATCATCTAGGTAAACAATGACAAACTTACCCATAAATTCTTTCAGAACCTCGTTCATGAGCCGCATGAAAGTTCTCGGTGCATTGGTTAGCCCAAAAGGCATGACTAACCACTCATACAGTCCTTCCTTTGTCTTGAAGGAAGTCTTCCATTCATCTCCTTCTTTGATCCAAATCTGGTGATATCCACTCTTCAGATCTATCTTTGAGAAATACACAGTTTCACTCAAACAATCCATAATATCATCCATTCCTGGCAATGGAAACCTATACTTGATTGTGATCTTGTTTATTGCTCTGGAATCTATACACATCCTCCACTCTCCATTCTTCTTTGGTGCTAATACTGCTGGTACAGCACAGGGACTCAGACTCTCTTGAATCAACCCCTTCTGCAATAACTCGTGTACTTGTCTGTTCAACTCTTCACTTTCTGCTGGTGTCATTCTGTGTGCTGCCTTGTTTGGCAAACTGGCTCCTGGAATCAAATCCATCTGATGACTGATCTTCCTTACCGGTGGTAATCTATCAGATACATTATCAGATACAATATCCTGAAACTCATTCAACAAATCTGCAACCTCTACAAGTACATCCTCTACTTTTTCTTTACCAACTTTTGGAATTAAAGCAAAACACACATGCTCATGCCTCACACCATCTAGGAATTTTCTTCCATCAACAAATGTTATTCTTGCATTATCACATACCTTTTCTTCGGTCTCGTTCAATGGCTTTAGCTTATGTTGCACTCCATCCTTTGTCAGGGAATAGGTATTCGCATGACCATCATGTACAACACATCTGTCAAACTACCACGGTCTACCCAACAACATATGACATGCATCCATAGAGATGATATCACATAGTACCTCATCTTGGTACCCGCCGATCTTGAACTTTACCAGACACTGTTCACTGACCATGACCTTGTGGTCATCCTGCACCCAAGCAATCTGATATGGATGTGGGCATTTTTATCTCTTGAGCTTAAACTTTGTCACCATCTCTTCTAACACCAAATTGTCAGTGCTTCCACTATCGATAATCACATCACAACATTTACCCTCACACTTGCATCTAGTGCAAAATAGGCTCCTCCTTTGTTCAGGTTCATTCTCACCACTCAGCAAGACTCTTTTGTTAATTAGCGTTTCTCCTCTTTCAGCATCTTCAGAATTTGATGATCTAGCATCTTCATCTACATGTGCAACTCTGGCCTACCCTTCATTTCTCCTATCTGTTCTACCTTGGCGCTGAGGACATTCAAATGCCCTATGACCTTCTTCTCCATAGTGAAAACATGTTCCACGGAAGCCTCCTCTTCCAGATCCTTGTCCTCTTCCTCTTCCTCTCTGATCTCTATTACTCTGATCCTGAAAATGATTGGAATTATTTCCTCTCTGATTCTGACTGCTACTGGCCTCATCTTTCTTTTTCGGATCTTCATTTCGGCCACCATATGACCGTCCGCCATATCTTCCACCATGACCTCTTCCATTTTGTCTGCTCTCAAACTTCTTGTTCAGCTTTTTCTCTACTTTTAGGGCAAACTGGTATGCCTCCTCAATACTGTTCATTTGAACCAGATTCAACTCCTCCTGAATGCTTGGCGTTAACCCATTAAGGTATCGGGCAACTTTCTCCTTATCAGCTTCTGCATGGCCTGTTCTGATGAGGAGTCGATAGAACTCCTCTGTATACTCCTGAACAGATTTTCCTGCTTGCTTCAAACTTTGGATTTTCTTTAGTAGGTCAAGCTCATAATCAATAGGAATGAACTGTCACTTCAATTTATCCCCATCCGATCCCATCTTATGATTTTATCTTTCCCTCTTCTATTTCGCTCCAATTGAATTTCTTGCCACCAGATCTTCGCATGACCTTTCAATCTGGCCTTCGCAAACTTGACCCTATCAAGATCCTCAACATCTTCATACTCAAAATATTCCTCACATTCATTGATCCAGTCGATCAATTCCTTTGGGTTAAGATTTCCAAAAAATGTAGGAACCTCAATCTTAGGTCTTTTTCCAATCTTGGAAATCGCCCGAAAAAATCTTTCTTCCTCCTGGTTCACAATTTTAGCTTCTCCTTCTTGATATTCTTCTTCAGCTTCATCCTCACTTTCATCTCTGACATTAAGATTCATTCCTTTGCGAATCTTTTCTTGCAATGCTCGCACTTGTCTCTACAGCTCTCTAACCTCAGGTGTCACAGTACTAGCTCTTCCATCACATTCTCTTCGTGGAGGCATTTTCGCGATGCGCACTGAAACCCTAACCACGGTCCTGGTGCAAACTGCCTCACAGTTGGTGATCTATTTACACACTCAAGAAAACCTACTCTGATACCACTTGATGAAGGGTGCTCCCCTTAATACCACAAACACATAACAGAAATAGAGAAACAACAACAATAATATGCAAGAACAGAAAATTGGCTTCTTATTATCTCCACAAATGTGGAATTACAAACTTTCAGAATTACAATATGCAAAGCCACATGGGCATTCCCTTACAATATTTTGTAGGACAAAGCCTCTAATCAATACCCAGATCTACTACCTAGAACTGCCCTAGACAACACTACGGGCCTTCTTTATATAGGCAATTTCCACCGCTCGAGAAGGTTCCAGAAATTTAGCCCTAAGGGTCGACCAAACTTAGAATCATTTTATTTTTCAATTTATTATATCAAAGTCGGCTCAAAATAACTTTTGAAACTCGAACAGAAATTTTGAAGGAAAATTATTTTCTGCCATTTCAGGTGACTCGACTTCTGGAGACCATAAGTCATCACCAGTTGACTCGATTGACTATGATAACCCCATTTCGGAAACACCACAAAGCACTCTATAGGTTTGACCGGCGCAAAGCGCTCGTCACCCAATTTTTTGACCTCATCCGGGGCCTCTAAAGCCTTCAAAACTGAGTTCAAAGTTTCTGTACCCTGTTGCCAATACCAAAAATCTTCAATATCTTCAAAACTAGACCTGATCTAGCCATGAAACTTTGCTGGCAGACTGATATGACTGAGATGAACCTCCACATGTAAAATCAGAACATTCCAAGATCATAAGACCAACTTACTAAAAATAGCAAGTTTCCATAAATAGCAACTCTTCACAAGATAGCCCTTATTGAATACAAAAACAAAAAATATTTTTGGGTGATGCAAGATTGCTCTTACACCCAAGATGCTCCTGCATCATCTTACTTGCTAGCAAGCATTCGATCCTTATCCTCGGAACTCAGTATCAGTTTACACACTTAAAATTTTTAAATGCAACACTTAATGCTTGAGATATGTCATGACTTTTTTTTGTGTCCTGACTGTTATTGATTTTCGTTGAATGTCCTTGTCTAATAAGTCTCTCCATGATGCATCACTAGAAGACTTGGGGCATGGGGCATGTTTTTATTTGCTTTCTGCTTGTGGGTGTTGTCTTGAACCTCTTATGTGTCTCTTGTTGTCTCCTTGACACACTTAGGAGATTTAAGGCATCATCCTTGACTATTTTTTGCACAACCATTCTCATGGTCATCCTGCCGTTTATGCCTTGATGCGAGCATGGTTTTGCTACATTAAATTGGGTAAGCTAACATTGCATTCATCTTGACCTTTATGTCTTTGATGCTCATGTTAGAATCTTTCCACATTCCAATCCGATATCAATCACATTCATATCTTCATAGTTGCATTTGTGACTAGTGATGATTGTGTGATCGTCCGATGTCCAGTAATAATGGCCCTATGATGAAAATAAGTTCTTTTACATTCTCTAATGAATGATGAGCACAAAAATCTTATGTTACCCTATTGCAAGTACACCTTTGCATTTTCATGTAGCTTGCATTATTTAGACTTCATGTTAAATTTGCACTTTTAGGCTGCATTATGAGTTTGAGAGGGTTTCCTTCATCTTTCTTGTGGAATTTTAGTCAACTGTGGTCACATTTTGATCTTCATTTCCTTACCTTCTTTCGTGATCTCAATTGAAATTCCCTATCTTAAATAGTTGATTGATTTTGGGGCATCTTCTTTCTGGAGGCCAATTCTCTTTCTTCTCTCCATTTCTTTCCATTTCTTCCAAACTTCTATCTTCCATTCGCTTTCACCCCACTTCTTTTCTTCTAATTCAACCTTGGGGCATAATCTTTCTTGTTGATCTACATTGGTTCTGTGATTTTTTATTTTTTATTTTATCTTTCATCTTATGTCAAGAACCTTATGTTTAGTTCGATTTGATCAAATTTATCAATTTACTATTTCTCCTCTATCTCATTTCGATTTCGATCACGAGGGGGCAGTACCTACCAAACTTCAATGCTTGATTCAGCTTTATCAAATTTATCAATTGCTTCTTTTGGGGCAACCTTGCTTGAGATTCTTATCTCTTATTTGAGACTTGACAATTACCTATTCACAAGTGTTGGCCTTGTCTTTTTTAGTCTGCTTATCTATGTCGTGATGTGTTCCCATCTGTCGAACACACATCTGGGTTGTTTTGTGATCCCAAATGGATCTCACACTTCAATTCCATTCTTTGACTGCATGTGATCCCGAGTCGACCTCACATTAGTCAAAGAGGGGCAAATGTATGCACCCTAAAATGGTTGCCTAGACTTTGGGCCCCATTTATTCAATTTGTCAAATATCAATTTCCTAAATCAATACTTTGCAATTTTCAAATCAATTCCTTGATCAAATCGCAATTAAATCAATAATTCAAATATTTCTAAGGTTTGATCATTTCATGACTAATTTTATTTAATTAAAAGAAATATTCTCTTTTAAATAAATAAAATAGGCTTATTTAATTAAAAGAAATATCTTAAATAAAATAATCTTATTTAATTAAAACCCCTTTTAATTAAATAATTTTATCTTATTTAATTAAATATTCCTCTTTTTATTAAATAAACTTATCTTATTTATTTAAAAGATAATTCCTCTTTTAAATAAATAAAATCTCCACTTAAAGCAAAATTTGTGATGGAAAAGGAAATAAATCAAATAAAAACAAAACAAAAATCCTTTTCCTGATTCTTTCAATAATTTTATTTAATTGAAAGAAATATTCCCTCTTAAATAAATAAAATAACTTTATTTAATTGAAAGAAATATCTTTTAAAATGAAATAAATTTATTTAATTAAAATCTTTTTTAATTAAATGATTTTATCTTATGATATCTCTCTTTTAATTAAATAATGTTATCTTATTTAATTAATAGAGAATCATTCTTTTAAATAAATAAAAAATCATCTTAAAGCTCTTTGTGATGAAAAAAGGGAAACAAATAATTAAAAATAAATAAAATCCCTTTTCTCTCCACACTTTCTAAAAAATGAGTTTTATTTCCCCTTTTTGGATTTATCCCACATTGCTCTTGAGGATGCATTCTCTTCCACATTTTCCTATATAAGGAGCCCTCTCCTTCTCATTTCAGATCCCAAAATTTTCATGTTATTGTTATACTGTAGGTTTGGAGAGCAATCTTGGAAGAAGCTTTTGAGCACATTTGGAGCTTGGATATTTGAGACTTCTTTCTTCTTGTCTTCTTCTCTCATGCCTTATGGCAATCCATAGTTTAGATTAATATTGCATTCACATAATAGTTTAAATTCATGTTTACTTTCATAGATTAACATTGTATAAGAATTCATTTCAATAGAATAGTTTATTTCTTGCATTGTTATCATCTAGACTAGTTTCATTTGCATGCAATAACTTGATGATCATGGAGATTAGCATGCTTTCTATTCATCTTTGAATCTCTCATTTCTTGGTGTACTTGCATGGGCATAACTAGGTCAATTTGAGGGCCTCATATACAAACCCCTGCACTCTACGAATAGAGAGCTGTGAATCATTGTTTGAGACCTCATTCTTGAGTGTTCTTGAATGTAATGATTCATAGAAGTGTGACTACTTTCTAGCACACAACTTGCACCTAACAAACCACTATATTTTTTCTTGACAGGAGGAGCTGGCACTAGAAAAACCTTCACAGCAAAAGTCCTCTTCCAAGAAATGATTTGAAACTATGATAAGCACCTAGAAAGCGACCCATTCAAACACAAGGGAATCATTATCACTTCAATAGGCAAAGCTACATACAATGTAGGTGGCACAACTGCACATTCTATCTTTCATCTTCCATGTAGCTCTTCAAAGATGCTACCTTTAGACTCAAACACTCTCGACAATCTTTCAAAGAAATTGGACCAGTTACAGATTATGTTCATTGATGAAGCATCACTATTAGGCTCTAGAATATTGTACAACATAGATAGGCGGCTACGTCAAATCAAACACACACCAACAAAACCATTTGGAAATGTTGATATAATGTTTTGCAGTGACTTGTACCAAGCACAACCTGTATGTGAAGCTTGGATATTTGAAGAGCCAACCATAAGCAATGAGAAAATCTCGTATCCATTTTGGATAGAAAATGTCCTCTGCTTTGAACTACACAATGTTGTTAGACAAACAAATAAACATTTTATTTCTATTCTAAACCATACAAGGATTGGCAAGCAAACTGATGAAGACATATCCTTTTTGAACAAAACATGTTACAAGACCCCTCCTAATGATCCAAAATTCCCATACTTGTTCCAGCGAAATATAGCTATCGATGAACATAACAAAATAATGTTAAACCTCTTGCCAACTAAGCTTTATGTATTTGATGCTGTTGATGGAAAAGAATCTCCCATTGACAATACCCACTACCAAGTTGAGAAATCATCATTGCCAAGCACAATCTATCTAAAGCGAGGAATCTTGGTTGAACTAATAGCTGGCAATTTAGATACAGAAGATGGCCTAGTCAATGGTGCTGACGGCATTTTCCAAATGCACACATCTACTCATGAAGACATCCTATGGATATAATTCAATGACCCTGCCATTGGAAAATCACGACGCTGAAGAAAGCAAGCCATATACACATGTTCTATTTTACCTTCTTGGACCCCAATAATGAGAATAACTAGAAAAGTCAAAACAGCTACAAAAATTGTTACTCAATCACAGTTCCCTATCCAGCTAGCATGTGCACGAACCATTCATAGATCGCAAGGCCTAACCATGGATTCACTTGCTTTTGACCCTTCTAGAGTGTACCAGCATGGCCTTATCTATACTGCCCTGTCTCATGTAAGAAACATTGAAACCCTGTACTTGATACACAAATTACAACATCACAACTTCAAAGTGTCCCAAAAAGTGCAAAATGAAATGCAACGCCTTCGAACTTTTGCACAATGGAAACTACAACATAGTCTTCCTCTTGTATCAATGGACCATGTCATTGTATGCTCTCTAAATACTCGAAGCTTTGCATTGCATGCACAAGATATAGCCCATGACCATGATTTGCTTAAAGCAACTATACTCTGCTTCCAAGAAACAAAAGACAAAATACAAGAGCATCTTCACTTGCTAAGCGATAGATTCAATTTCTATTCTTCACTATCTATTCATGGCCTATTGAGTTGCTATGCAAAAACCACAACTTTGTTGAGAACTAATACTTTTGCAACACAGTTTCTAGAATCTGTAACTATTGATATTTTTCATCTTGGCAATGTTATGCGCATCACAAATGTTTACATTACCCCAGGTGCACCTATTGATGACATATTCAATCTAATCAAAAACATCTTTGCCACATTGCCTATAAATTGGAAACTCATAATTGCCGGAGACTTTAACATTGACATGCTACATTCCTCAAAACCACAGACAATCTTTACCAAACTTATGAAAGAATACAAATTGACATTGCTTGTAGACAAGCCAACAACAAATGCAGGTAGTTTGTTGGATCAATTTTGGTCATACAATATTGACCTTTCCCTTGTAAAATTCACTTTGCTAGATACATATTGGTTAGACCATCTTGCAATAGCTCTACAACTCTAACTCTAGTTTGCACAATTGCAAACTTGCTTGGTCACAATAAAAGAACAGGTGGTATGCCTTCATTCTACTATCTAGAACTTTTGTCTACCCATTTAATTTAAAAAGCTTTATGAACCTGTTTACCATGTTCCTGTATTAAAATCTGCTTGCTTTGACCTTTCATAAATGAAGTTGTGATCAAAGTAAAAAACATGTCCAGCAATTTGCATTTGTTCTAATTCCCATTTTCAGCACTCCAAGCACTTGAACAAAATTATCTTGTAAGCTCTATGCCTTTTCTGGTTTCGCTTTGCCTTTTGATTAATATTTTTGGTCTACTTTGATTAGAATATCCTAAGTAAATAACTAGTCTATAACTAGCAAATTCTTGTTTACATTCAATTTATATTATCATTATGTCTTGATCTCATTATCACTCATCCTAAGAGATTGCCATTGAAATTATGGCGTCTCATAAATGTCATCCTAGATCAAATTTGCAACTACAAAGTTGACTTAACTGATTTTGCACATATACATTGTTGACCCTATTCATCATGTTTAAAGACACTCATTAACTCATTTGAAATCATGTTTGAAAGTGATAACATTTAGATCAATGAGATTACAAGAAACATCCAGCTTGCATTTTTATACTTTTGGCATCATCCTAGGTCTATTGCATCCTTGCTTTTTTGTCTTTGATCTTTTTATCTTATTTTTATAAACACGTTATCTAATTTTAAACCTCATTTGTACTTTGTTTTATTTTTGCTCCTTATCTATATCCTCCTTTATGGTTTTGTACTTTATTCTATGATGTCTCTAAGGTTTTATTTACTAATTAAGTTTTTAAATTAAGTTCTTGCTAACTTTATTAGCTTCTAAATCAACTCTTACCTCTTTCTTAGCCTTAAATGTGGTTTTGTGTGTTGTTTGCATGCTAAGATTGCATTCCCATCTTTACATTCCCTTGAGGATAAGTCCTCATTTGAATCCTTGTACATTGATCAATCTATTAAGAATGGTGTTCTTAATTATGTTCCTAGAAACCCTATTATCATGTTTTTTTTATTGAAAATGAGGCTACAAATTATGATCATGAAGCATATTTGAAACAAACAACAATTTCCTTATGAGTTTGCTAATTTATCTAAGATAAATAGTATTGAAAATTTAGTTCAATCTCTTTATTATTATTACATATTAAACAATTTGGGTAGAAATTACTTCAAGCCATTGATACTAAAGTTTACCCTGGTTCTTTGAACGATGTGTGCACTTACTAATTTTCTATTGTTTTCTCCCTAAGTATGATATATCTATCATATTTTTCTTTAACTATAACAATTTCTCATATGGATTTTTTTGCATTCACTCTCTTCTTTCCATCCTACTACCATTTGACCTACCTTTCATTTTATTCCTATTATTATGATGACTACACATGATCCCAGTGTTCCTCTACCATTTCTACCTCAATTACTAATATTGCCTCTTCTTCTCATCATTTTTGTCTTATCGCTCCATGTCCAACATGGTTGCCCCTAATTATATTTCTCTTCATGTTCCATGTCACAGTCTATTCCTCCTATAATGGACATGTATTTACCTTATCAATATCTTTCCCATCACTATCTATGTACTATATTTATCATTCCATGTTATTCCCACTATTACAATCCTTGCCTCTTCCATAGGTGCACTACTCAAATACTTTAATCAACTTAATTAGAGAGTTAAAGGAATTACTATTATATTACATATTATCCTCAATGTTATACACCAATTACATCTAAGGTGGTCACATGTCCTTTGCATATGGAATTTTTGTCACCTACATTTGACTTATATAATGGTAAAGGAGATTTTCATTTTCATTTTCATTACATGTTTTGATGATTTAAATCTATATTTTTCAATTGAGTCCATTTTTGTTTTAGTGGTGGTAATGTCTGCATTAGATATTATGTGTTGCACATAGGATCACCTAGTCTTGATAAGCTCTATGTGTTCTAACCTAAGAATTTATCCATAAATCCTGTTGGTACATGCTCAACATATTTTGTTGGGATTCATGATATGATATGTTTTAACAGTTCTCTATAAGATTCTGAATTGGGATGTTAGTAGTTTTCTGAATAGATGTGTTTTTAAGAGAAACGACCAGCTCAACATCCTTTAAACCCACCTCAACCTAATTAGTTTAGTAGGACTGATCCCCTGATTATCATTGCCTCACAGTAACAAAATAAATGTGCTATAGGAATACATTCTGAAAAGCCTCACAGTATCAACATAGTCAATCATTTAGAGTTACATAAATACTTATAACATAGACAACATCTTCACATTTTAGCTAAGCACCATCTTTCAAACGAGAGATAAATAAAAGTAGAACTAACTTGTTTATAGTTTAAGCTAAGAAGAAAAAGTTTATTTTCTTTTTAAGTGAGAATTATGTATTGTTATGCTCAATCTTCACTGTATTTTCAGTGCGATTAGAAAATATTCTACTAATTTTGATTAATGTCCACCACGGTTTGAAAACTAAGAAATTCATTATTGTTGTGCTTTGAAATGCTGATATTATGTACCTTATTAGCAGCCACAATGTTAGATATTACTGGTGTAAATTTAATTCCCCAATGCTAAGAGAATCCTTTATCTTAACAAATTTATTATAACCTAAATGTTGAAGATTATCAAAAGTGCCAGTCGATTCCATCATTTATGCAGCTTTGAGTGCGGTGATTGTTTGTCATCAACATTTCCTTTATTTTTATATATTGTCGTACTCTCATCCATGGACCACTGATTCTTTCATTTAAAATGTTCAGAAGGCAGTCTAATTTATAGAACCTGTAACAATAATTCAGGAAACTTTAAATATACTTTTGAGAATAAATTTGCATCTAAAATCAAGAGCAAATTCCAAATCCTGAATACAATTTGAGTTTAAGGTGTGTGCATTTCTAAATTTTAATATATGATAGTTTTATGTACATCTATTTCTAATATATTGTTTATTGATTATGTAACATGAAAAGAGAAAAACATGAATTATCTTTTTCCTTTAAATATTTTTTTATAATATAACATCTGATATGAAAGTAAATGTCACATGGATGTTGTTCTCAGACGTATATCTTTTCATTTATCCTATTGGCATATCTTTTCCAGACTTTGTCTTCCTGTTGATGTTCTTGCTGCTCACGTTGTTGCACATGTTTCAGGTCAGACCAGCAGCGACTCCCAGAATGGATCCGTCCAAAATAAATACAATAGGAACTGACACTGGCTCTATCACCAACCAACCAAACAAAAAACCTTCTGATACAAGCCATATGAAGCATCAAATTTCTAACGACTTGCTACATAAAAAACCAATAATGCCTACTAAAAGGTATTTCAATAATGTCTATTTGCTTACACTCCTTTGCTTCACATATATGCAAACACAATTGCATTTTCTTGTGACTGCATCTAGTAACAACACTAAATTTACTGAAACCATCTACCAGAGCTTTATTCACGTCCTCCACTCAACAAGACAACCTTGTAGAAGATGGCAACAGCTCCAATGACAATCAACAAGAAAAAAGGTAAGACTATTCCTAGACTCCTTTATTGTTTCCACCACATTCCGTATAACTCTATAATCTGAAATAAATAATATTGTATTCTAATAGGTTGGAAATAAAAGTGAACAATAGATCTAGCATCATCAAAATTTGTGCAACATAGTCTGCCACTGCATTTGAAGGCAATGTCCTCGTCACTTATGGTCCTGCATATGCCAAAAACCCTGCAAGCCCAGCAAAAGCACCAATACTGCATGTTGACCTCCTCGGTATGCATGGACAAATGACCATTATAGCTAACATTACCAACTAGTTAGTTGATAAATACCTTTCCCAGCTGCTGCCTGGAGCAAGTGTTCATATAGAAGGATTTGAGATTAAAAAAAAGTCACAATATGAAAGGGGCGATGCTGATTACTGCCTACAGTTCTCTGCCTAGACATTTGTATAAACCATTGCCCAAGTCTGCAACAAAAAAAAATTGATGCCTGACACAAAAATATCTCAACTTATCCACTCGGCTAACAATTACTCATACGGTACATTGGGTGTTATAGTTGCAATGCATAGCCATACACCGAAAGAGTTTCAACTCTATGTCAAAGATGGAGAGTACGTCTCAGACACAGCCACTGTAAGCTACTAACTCCATACACCAAACCTAATTTTCTTCTTTTCACACATAACAATCCAGTCTTTCCATTAGCTAACACATTTCTTTCCTTTCCAGGTTATAGTTCCAGACTTCCACACTCGCGCTTATGTAGCCGTCGAAGATATACTTGCATCTGCACAGACACCATTTATTCTCCTAAAGAATGTTCTCCGTAATGGCCCAAGGGGGACAACACTCATAAAAATAGCACCATCCACATTCATTGACAATCTCAATGATGAATATGCAAGAACTGCTCTGCAAAATATTGTCTCCTCCAATCTCCAAGTAAGGAACTAAACCATAAAATATTTCAAGCATTTCAAGAATTACATTGGACATAACTCAATAAAAATCTCAAATTCATACTTGCATCTACCTTTAAATTATAGGTGATAGGTACTTTGAAACCAAAAAATGCTTACCTCGCACCGTATCAGCTCCTGTGCACCTTATGTCACCAGCCAGCATCACTGACCCTATCATCAGCTAGCAACAATGCCCACTGCGCTAGATGTGCAAAAAAAAAAACATTTTCTCACGAACCCTTTTTGCAATGCATAATTCAAACTAAAGATGACAATGTCAATTGTAATATGCATGGATAGCTCCTTTACCAATACTTCCCCTGACTTAAAGAAATATCATTTGAAAATTACAAAACAAACCTGTCTGAAGTTGTTTGCTTGATGTGAACATTTGAAATTGAAGGCACCTTTACACTTGCAATGAACAAAAACATAATGTCCATAGCAACACAATCCTATAACGTAAGTATAAAATACCTTCTCATTCATATTTTTTGCAATTCTTAAAAAACTATGATTTTAGACCATTGTTTTCCATCTTTTCGCCCTTGACATTCTTGTTTTCTCTAAATTGCAGGTACATTAAGCCTCTCAACGTTCACTGCAAGTTATTGCTCATTGCATACTCCTCCTTTCCTTTTGGGAGTGAACAACATAATATAAAGAAAATAGATTTGTATTTTGTACTTTCACAATTGAATGTTTAGAAACCAAAAAAATTTGAACTATCTTGTAACAAATACATCCATGCTCAAGCACTTGCATTTAGGTTTTTGACTTCTATAGTACAATGTTTTCGAACCTTAAAAAGCAAAACTATCTATCCATCACAAAAAGCAATATGCATTTTGATGTTTATCAATATTTTGGCTAAACGTGGTCGACTTTGAATAGAAAAAGCATGAGATTTTAGTATCCCTGTTCATCTATTTTTAAAGTATTTTGTGAATGCAGTTTTACTAGTGATTATTTGTTTTCTGTAATGCCTAAACTACTTCCTGTCAATACCTATTTGGCTGAGTTGTACAAAGTGTAACAATAAATAATATGATATATCACTTTGCATCTGGGAGGCACTTTTTTGCTGTATTTTACAATCAAAACTTGCTAACCTAACTGTGGCCTTCTAATATAATAGTGGAGATAGTGAGCATTGCATACAAACTAGCTCAACACGCACTATTAGAGACGAGTACAAGATACCAGTTTGTTATGTGAGACTGTTCTTGTCTTTGTTGGCAATTCTCTTCCATGCTCTTCTTTGAAATCAAATCATAATTTTCTATACCCAATTTAAATTCCATACACAATATAAGGTTTATAATCCACTCTTTTATTCGATGAACTAATAGTCAACATAAGCCTTTTTTAAGATCTTTTTGAGTGCCCGTCGAGATGGAGGCATTAATCAAGGACTCATGGGCTCTCCTCACAGCCCTCTCAAAACTATATTGTTCTGATTATGCCTTTTTCCTTCTTTTTATACACCTCCATATAGTAATATACTGAAATTTCCTCTCTAGTGTAATTTTTCCCTTGAAATGTCTACTACTGCATGAATTTTACCAATTGTAAGGCTCCATGAGTTCATATGAGTAGATAACCATCCAGGAAATTCATTCAAGCACCAAGGGTCCAGGCCAAGATATAGACAAGGCCAATTCCCTACTAGCACATTGATGATGGGACATCACACTTTTTGAACCGATACGTGTTATTTGTGTGGGCTTTCAGCCCCACACGCCAAAAATTTGTCATCATGCTACCTTGGCTACCTTCTCTCACTGACTACAAACCCTCTTCTGATGCCGGCCAGAGCTAACACTGGCAACGCAGAGCGAGCAAGGAGCTTACGAGCAGCGCAGAGGTAGCCACAAGCTTGTTAAGCCACTAGGCACACACCCACTGACAAGATTGAAACTGGCTAGTGAGAAGCTTTCCACTAACCACCCAGAACCACTGATGAGCCTTCCCAAACACATGGTAT
The DNA here is from genome assembly GCA_027943335.1 of Chamaecyparis obtusa. Taxonomy (NCBI): domain Eukaryota; kingdom Viridiplantae; phylum Streptophyta; class Pinopsida; order Cupressales; family Cupressaceae; genus Chamaecyparis; species Chamaecyparis obtusa. The sequence continues at coordinate 278,445 of BSBK01002465.1, read as the reverse complement.
GCTTCGATGTATGTCCATACCCTATTCCAAAGCTCCTAGTTTAGAACAGGCAGGGAAGGACACTAGCAAAAAAATTGGCTTTGTACCTGCCAATTGCATTTGTTTGAAATTTTCTAAAGCCTTTCAACACCTCCATTTTCTACAAATCTTGTGATCATTGCATTCCATGAGACAACATCTCTTTGAGGCATTCTGTCAAATGGTTCATGTTCATGTATGTGCTTCCATATCTTGCATACATATCTACCATAACATTTCAAATCACAATATTTGACAAAAATTCACCTTCATTATACTTTAACAGATGTGCATACCCTATTTCAAAGCTCCCATTTTATAACAAAATTTGGCTTTACACCTGGCAATTGCATTTGTTTGAAAGTTTCTAAAGCTTTTTCACAAATCATTTTTGTGCATACGCTGCAATGATTGCTAGCCATGAGACCACATTTTATTTTAAGAATACTGCCATGTTTTGTTTATGCTTTGTTTGATGGATGAAAGCTTCAATTCTGACATAGACAAGGAGAATGCTGGCTAAGGTTGTAGAATTTGGCTATACATCTACCAATTGCATTTTCTTGAAAGTTTCTAAAGCCTCTGATTTTTCTATGAGTTTGTCATATAGATCTCATAGACCACTGTATTTTGGGATTTATAATCATGATTACCATTTTAGCATCCCATTCCACAGCAAAAATCCTCATTGAGGTCCCACTACAATATAAATATAATACCATTACATTGTGTTAGGAATCTACTAATACCACTCAGGATGTCCAAGAGAGATTAAGTTAATGTGTGTCGTGATATGTATGTACATAAAGTTAAATAATTTTCTTAGAAATTATTTTTATTTCTGAACTTGCAAATCTGGAAAGGGAATGAGCTTAATTCTTCTATCTCTTCCTTGTAAACACAGACTGCCTACAAGCTCTACTTTTT